>UELU01138669.1:15093-60606 GCA_900490025.1 Megastigmus dorsalis
GAGAGAGAGAGAATCGGGGGTGGGGGAGTTTAAGGGACCCGCAACTCGCTGGCAGCGAATCCGTTAATTAAATCAAGTGGCGCGAGCGAGTGAACGCGTCGGCGTTGTTGTTCGGGTATTTACACTGGGCGAGAGAGAGAGAGAGAGAGAGAGAGAGAGAGAGAGAGAGAGAGAGAGAGAGAGTCGCTTCTATATACTCCGTGTAATCGCGCCTCTCTGCTCCTTTCTCGCGCCCTATTAAGGAGGGGCGCTCATTATTGAGGTAGTTTGCTTCCCTTTATACCTATACCCTCGTCCTCTGCACCTTTTTAAATCCCTCCTACACTAATACACTCGGTGTACATCGCTTTGGCTCGTATGTGTGCCTGTATGCTAGTGACACCTTCTGATCGTGACGGTTAAATTGGGTAAAGAGGGATGATAATTTTCCGCAAAATCTCGGACTAAATATGCCAGTGATAAATGCGTAATTTTAATATGATCTTGCAATGTTACTGATTTAATGGAGTTTGCTTTTTATATTTAAAAGAGTAATCATTCTGTTTTTGTATCATATATCTTACTGATCATATAGTTTTCTTTCAATTAGAATAACTAAAATCGTAATTATATACGTGAATATTTATGTAGAACACAAGTGAACAAAAGCTTCCGATTTTACGTACAAACACAAATTAATAAAAAGTTTAAACGGTAACAGAATACGCTTTTCCCAATCAAAAATGCTGCATTATTTTACGAGCTATATTAAGAATGCTAATGGAAGATCCTGCTCTACTGTTTTCAATCCGACTATATGGAAAACCCGATGTATAGGGAAACAAATAGTCGCTCGCCAAACTATAATCGCGCATTTAGATGCATCAAAAGGGGGCTATTCCGAGCGCTCGCACCCGAGTATATCGCCTCCGATTGGGGAGTGAAAAAAAGAAAGAAAATCATATCGGCTAGTCGCATCGACACGAGCCGCATCGCAAAATGACGCTCATTCCGCAACGGCGTGGAACGATTTTGCAGCGAGATGAGAAACTTAACGGCGTCCACACGCGTATATATATATAATACGTTCGCTCGATCCCAGAGCGAGATAATAACGATAATTATAGGCGAGAGAAGTCGGGCCGGAGCGTGCGCGGCCGAGGTGATGAGAGATTTGAATAATTGGTCCAGTTGCCGCGTACGGCGACCCCGAGGAGACCTTCTACTTATACATACACACACACACATATATATATATATTCTCGAGCTCGAAAATCATCCGTTCGTTAATTATATACACGTTCGGCGGTATGTTTTATGAGATGATTGCTTCGCAGGTGTTTGTATGTTTGTGTGTGTATGTGAGTGTTTCCTCCTTTTGTGGTCTGGTGCTGCTGCGGAGATATCGTGATTTCGACGAGTGAATACCCCACAGCGTATTATATTACTTATATATGTGGCGCTCCTTTTTCTTTTGGTCGTTCGCGTTTTGTGTTCAGACAAAGTTAACAAGTATACTGAAAATTATGTAGTTCACGTAGGCGGGAAAATCGATGATGATTAAAAAGTCATTTAGATTCCATTTCGATTAGAGGAGCTAATGAATCCGTTCCTTTATTTATGTAGAGCGTTCGAAAAAGGATAGGTGTGCCTTGAATAGTTTCTGATAATACAAGTTTTTGAGTAAAAATAAAACGTTGAATGTGAAAATTTTAGCTTGTTGATTTTTCTCTTGTCGGCTTCAATGAAACGTGTCGCGAATAACTCATGAATTTCCTTCCTAGAGGTTATATTTTAAACACATTACAAGAACAGTTTAACTTTGTTTCACCGTTCACAAGACATATCCACACTTGCCTTTGCTCACATTTATAAACGTATTGTTACATTGTCAGACTCAGCTGCTACTGAATGTCATGAAAAAATTTAAACAGAAGCAGAGTATAAATATATTACACGTTATATATAACACTTACGAATCAATACAATCAATTATCTCATTTAATTTATCTTTACAGCTTTTCAGCTTTACGACGCAACACACATCTCCAGACGACAATAAAAATTTCATCAATAAAACGAATTTTAGATGTGCCGCGTATAATAAATAAATCGCACGCAAGAGTCACGAGCCTTAGAGCTTCACTCGGGCAGTAAATAAACGAAAAAACCTGTAAAGAAACGTTACGCGCGTCGCTGAGAAAAAGAGATATATCTCGTAAAAGCGATCGCGGGGATTCCTAAAAAGGTTCGGTGACGAACGCAATGAATTCGAGATTCTCCCCTCCCCATCTCTTCCTCTCTCTCTCTCTTTATCCAATCATCGCGAGCGACGGCATTGGAACAAACGCAAACGCATTCCAGCAATGCCGACGGGCGAACCTGATGTTTATATCTCGGAATTATGCGCTCGATTTGGATTTATAATAAAGCGCACTAGGCGCGAGAGCGCATAAATTATGGTAATGCTCGTTGGGGCGCGCGCCGCCGCCGCCGCCGCCGCCGCTGCGGAGCAATTTGAATTCAGTTAACGTAACACCTTGGCTTGGACGCGCTTTACCGTATGTGAGTGTGTGTGTGTACGCGTGCCGCGGGACGAGAGGCCACCTGCTCTCGCACGCGTGGGTATATACGATTTTTGCCGAATGAATATTTTTTAACGAGACTCGCTTCTCTTCCTATAAGATGCAGCAGCGACTTTCCTCCGTTTCACACGGTATTTCTGTGGAGGATTTAATGACGGTTTGGTATGAATGAAATGGAATAGTGGAACTTGCTATTAGAAGAATTTTATAAGTAAAATTTAATTGATAGTTCATTTTTAATGCGTACAGACTTGGAAAGTTTTCCTCCTTTTTCATGTCATTTTATAGTTGTAGATTGATGTTCAATAGCTGCTTCAATTTGTTATAATAATTTCTTTTTAAATTTGATTCTGAATCTTCAATAATAATGAGATTGTTTATAATGAACTTGATACGTGCACTGACAAAGATTTTTCTATCGGTCTTACAGTCTAATCAATTAAATCAATATTAATGAGCAATCAGATTGCCCTTATTTATAATCACACCCGCAGAATCTGAAATAAATTTATAGATAAACCTTAAATAGATTTATTAGTAGTTGATACGTGCACGCATGCAAGACTTATTATTCGCAATTTTATTATTCTCTTTTGCTAGCATGAAATAATGATCTCCTTTATCTACAAACAATTTTAGTAGACGATAAGTACACCAAAGCAATTATTTTAATTCTCGAATATTGTGCATTTATATCAATTTTATAGTAATATAATACTGATATTAAACCATCTTAAACAGTGTTATTGGTACAGTATTATCAGTAGATGACTTAGCACAAACTTTTACCTACTGAAAATCATAATATAAATCATAATGATACCATTTGAAGGTTTTAGATAACTAAAAATAATTTGAATTCATAAATTCATCATTCGAAGAATAAGTTACAAAAATCAAATTAGAATTTTTTAAAGTAGTTTTTGGGTTTCCTAATTAGATTTTTCCAAACCTGGACATTTTTGATTGACTTTTAATTTATTTGCACTCGAAGCCTTTGTTACTTTTCTCTGTTTTTAAATATTTATGCATTTACTTTTCCAACTATAGCGAAAATTAGAAATATACGGTACGGAGTTTTTCTCGCCTTCCCGAAAGATTTTGACGATCACGTGCTTACCCTTTCTAGAGCTTTTGCAAGTACTGCATCATTACAGCAGTAATGACGAAAATTCTAGGCTATGCTTTTTTCTGTGTTTTTAACTTCAGCCTTCATCAGTGAAGTCTCGATTTTAATATTTTCTCATAATTAGACTTAGATGTTTAGAAATTATTATAACGTTATTTTAACAATAATAATAACGAATTTTAGTTTTTAAATACACTTTAAAATATCAACGACTAATTACTATCAAAGTAGTATTTTTAGTAGAGATATGCATTTATTTACGATAATGCTCAGCCTATTAATTCTGCTCATAAATTATAGCAGTCAAGCCTGACTGTTCAGTAAAAACATGCAACTTTTCACTACATCAAACTCATTTCGCTCAAGCACCGAACTATATATACATTCCCCAAACAAAAATAGAACATAACCGTCATAAGCTTTCGCTTAAGACTTTAATTGAAAATATCGTAGGTGCGTGAACGAAAGCCATAAAACCCTCGAGCCTCTACTCGAGCCTGTGGAAATAAAAGAAAAAAGTATCCAGCCGTGATGTAGGTTGTTTCCAGCTTTTCCTCAAATGTCGCAGCGAAGCTTGATTCGCTTCCCTCATTTTCCACGAGCTTCGCGTGATATTCGCCGGTAAATTAGATTCTTATCTTCGCGTCTTCCTGTCCCTGTTACCCGAAGAAATCATTCCTTTCGCTTACTGAAAACACGACACTCAAGACTTCTCCCTTTTCCTTCCCCTTCTCTCTTGCTCTTGTGCCTCAGCGATTCCAAAGAAACCGGATGAAAAAGAGGCGGTAAAGATTCTGCTTATAAACGTCGATTAAATTGCTGTTTGCGCAACAATACACTCGTGAGCTTACGGTGGCGAAACAGCGACGAAATAAGGAAAGAAACGAACGAGTCGAAAGGAAAATAAGACAAAGGGCTACGGGTTACCCGCCAAGTCGCCGAGCTACATTTTACCTGATATTAAAAGATATACTATGGGGTTGGTGCACACAGTAGTACCTTTTGAAAGGGAAATTGAATATTAAATGAAAACTTTCCTCGGAGCTTTCTGTTTTCATTATTTTGATGCTCCAGGAAAATTTGTATTAAAAGACTTCCCCTGGTAAAAGACTTGTAAAACGACAAAATTTTTATTACACATTCAAACAGCATTTCTTATTTTATTTTATTAAGCCAACTGGATTGAATTATAGGAAAGTGTGCTTGAATAAATAGTGGATACAAGCCATATATGGTCAGAGAAACAAATGCATTATTCTTACTATATTATGCAGATATATCGCGTATCAAATAAATTTAATATCAAAGGGATATAATAATCCATAGCATCCTGTAGAATAACACGTTTTACAAGTACCGCTTTTGTATTAAATCGCTGGTATTCGAAATGCGATTATATTTTATGTTTTCGATCAATTCTTACTGCTCTTTAGCCATATATTATAGATATATATTTATAATTTAATTTATTGAATAAAATTTCAATAATATAATTCATATCCATACGGTTCAATGATACACAATTTGCAATATCGATAAAATTTTTAATCTCTAAATTTCATGAAACAATAACTAGAGGAACAGACAATAATATGTTGAATAAATGGAGCGTTATAAATGTATTAATCTGATTAGCATATAGCTATGCAACTTATTCCACGATTAAGAGGAGGATACTTCAAAGTATTGTTCCCGAGTGTGCAGTGTTATCGAAATCAAGTATAATGAGCATCCGTGGTATTTCGAAACATTTATAACAAACACAATTCATCGTACAACTTTCAGAACTTAATCTATGCCTTAAACTATATATTATGTTCGTGAATCTCTGGCAGCAGTATACACCTTGTCTCTTTTTTAAAAACTTTAGCACACGGCCACACCACAAAAGAATCAATCCCTGCACGCCTTCCACGTTTTACCTAACGCGGCGCTCCTCGGTCATCCTTTAACGTTAAAAATCTCCAAAGATAACCGGATCCGCTCGAAAAGTCCGCAGAGCCTCGCCTCCCTCTCTCTCTCTCATGCGCCAAAAGGCGAACAGAGAAAACAATGTTTATGCAACGAGCTTTCGCGATATCGCGCGGCCCTTGCTATGCCGCAGCGCACGGGTGTAAGTATAAAGATCGGAGCTGCGCGGTGGACGAAGAAAAGAGTGAGGATTTTGTTTTATGCGAGCACGGGATATATGCCAACACAGACGCACGGGTGCAATAGTGCACAGGGGGGTGTATATAAGGTCGACTGCTCGCGCGCGCCTGGATAAAATCTTTCGGGCGGCTACACTATAGAGTGCAGGGAGAGTTAGAAGAAAGACTATGGCGAGCGTCGCATGTGAGAGAGAAGGAGACGGAGCCGAGGAAGAAAAAACGAGGAGGAAACCTGGGCGGACCTTTCTCCATCTCTCTCTCTCTCTCTCTCTCTCTCTCTCTCGTTTATACTTCGCGATAAAAGATAGTCAAGGGAGATATTTACTGCGCCGCGGACGGGACCCATTGAAAAACAATATATGTGCGTCTCTCTGGGTGTGCGAGTGAGAGAAAGCGAGAGAAAACGAGAGAAAGAGAGAGAGAGAGAGAGAGAGAGAGAGAGAGAGAGAGAGAGAGAGAGAGAGAAAGGAAGAGGAGAATACACCAAGCATTTTCGGGGGCGAGCAGCGACGACGACGACTTCTGTATATATTTTAAATTCGTCGAATCCTGGCGTGATGTGCGCGCGCGTGTGTGTGTGTGCATGGGGAACTTTCGGAATAAACATTGACGTAATGGCAGTTTTATAGGGATTTTATTCGTCGGGTGCGCGGCTGCCGAGCAATGATGCGCGACCCGTAAACAAGACTCGGGAATCGCTTCCTCTCTCACTCTCCTCTGCTCTGTATAACGTCGCCGACGACGCGACGCACTATACGCTTTCCGTTCACGTTTTCTCTCTCTCTCTCACTCTCTCTTCTTGTCTTCTCCCTTTTTTTTCTCTTCGTCCGGGCGCAATTTATATTGGCTTTCTTTGCGAATCCTCCGTTCTTCTCATGCCGATGCTTAATTAGAATAACGAGTCGAAGGTTCCGAATACGGAAGATTGCATATAGCTGCGGACGCTTTTTCGGAGATTGACGGATTAGTTTGGTTCCTCGACTAATTCGTTATGCAATTCGCGTGGTTAAAAATATTTATTGACATTTCCTTTTAGTGATATTTCTTCGTGCTTCTTTTTTTGGTGCTGCTTTTTGATTCACAAAACGTACATGCGAGCCTTTGAGATATTACAGGTCTCTGATGTTTAGTATAACTAACTTATATGAATTGGTCATTTACTTTAGAAAAAGAGTATAGGTATGCAGTAAAGGGAGGTATATATGTCAGTACCAAAAATAAATCTTTTTTTATACTATAAACATTGCCTGCTGAAAATTAATTAAATTGCGTGCTCTCAAAAATGAAACCACTTTACAGGATTAAGGTACGTATATCTGCATTCCTTTTTTCACGAAAGAATACAAGTAAATAATGGCTCGCAGATTTACGATCTCGAGCATAAAGCATCCATCATTAATACTTTCTAATTCGAACACTTGCTCTACACAGATTAATAAGTACATCGGACAAGCTGTCGCAATAACCACCAACATATAATTAAACATCCAACGGCTCCACAACGAATATAATGAATAATGAATAGCGAATCGCGTTTACTTGGCGAAAAACGAGTTAACACAGACGCGCGAATCCTCACCCCTCTAAAAAGCAGTTTAACAGATAAAGCTAGGATCAAGTACACTATAGCTGTATATAACACAACAGACTTGTACACACACACACACGCGCATATACGCAGTCGATGCACACAGTGAGAGAAACAGGGTGTATATGCGGAGAGAGAGTGGCGAGATGTTTGAAGTTAGGGCTACAAACTCTCTCTGTCTCTGTCAGCTTGTATACGCGCTATATAACCAACGGGCTTGTACCTGCCTGTCGTTAACACGCATCTCGCGGCCGATGGCGCACCAGCAGCGCAGCGACGCCACTATACATAGGCAGTAGCACCCAACAGCACCAGCAGCAGCCCAGCCGGTTTCCGTTTGCGCGAGCCGAGCGAGATGTGTGCGCGCGCGCGTGCGACCCAGGATTCGATTAATCCGTATCCATTTTCCATGGCCCGATAACGAGTTTCGGCTCTCTCTCTCTCTCTCTCTCTCTCTCTCTATCTATCTATCTGTGTATACGTATATAGGCGTTGGTTGTACCAAAGCGAAAGATGGCGCGAGAGGGAGCGAGGATATATATATACGGAAATCGAGGAAAGTGAACGAGAGAGCGAGTATTTCGAATGCGTGTAACGAGAGATGGACTGCATGCATATTTATGGTGTATTCATGAATGTAATTAAGCATGGATAGTACTGGCAGCCTGTGTGTGTGTGCGTGTGCGCGGCTAGCGAATAGGGTAGCGAGAAGAAAATTTAATTCCAAGTTGGCCGGACAAGCGGTTATTTATTTTGAGGAAAATGTTGGTTGCGCGGGTGTTAAGCTGTTCTCTGGGCTGTGGCATTGGTCGTGTGGCACTATCTCTCTCTCTCTCTCTCTCTCTCTCTCTCTTTCTCTCGTCCTTGGTCTTGACTGCATTCGTTACCCTTGTGTGTTTGGCTAGTTGCAATTGTTATAATAGGTAGCCGCAAGCTAGTATTTGCACTGGAACTTTTTGATTGTCACAAAATCGAAATCTCTATCACAGAGATTACTCTTGCAATCCAAACTTTTGGTTACGGTACGAAGTATCTCGATTCGGAGTGAAAAATTCAATGGTTTTTTTCTGAAGACGAATTGCTTTTGTTTCCGTAAATAAAATTATTGATCTCATTTTACTACGTCTTATTATTTTTCCTTGACTTTAAGTATGAAACTTTTCTGAATTTCATATTTATACGATTGCCTTTGAAAAATGTTTTGGTATCCGCATGAATATGCGATATTCCTTTAAAAATATGAAGATCCACGTTATGTAATCGCATAAAAGGATATTATGTGGTAAATTAATATTAAATGAACCTTAAAACTTAACTATTCATACTTCTAACAATATGTTAATAAACCGAAAAATTGAAACCTGTATAGAGTAAGTTAATGGTCATAAGCGATACGAGAAAGTTATAGACAGTTGGAAATAATATAGGGGAGATCGAGGGATTTACGAGCGCCAAAGCATATACGGCTACCCTACTTTTATTAGCTTTATAGTGACGTTATGGCGCTGAAAGAAAAAAGAAAACTCCAGTATATCAAATTCAATCCCTTGAATGCCATTATGCAGTCTACAATGTATGATTTCGCCACGTAGATGAAATAAGAGTACCTTTATTCGAAGAACATTTTCCTGGATAAATGTTAAAGTTGAAAATTTCGGTTCAAATATTGCGCCAAAGGATTTCGGTGAGTGTACGTAAAAAATGTAGAGTCGAAAAAATTCATAGTTTTTTTATTGAAAAATTCGTATTAGATGTTTATGCGTTAAGTTTGATTTAGATGTGTTTGTTCTTTGATCAATTTATTTATAAAACCTGAAATTTTCTGTAAATAATATCTTGTTACAAACTGCAACGATAAAAGAATTAAACATATATTAATTACTATAAGGATGCAGCTTTAAAAAATATATAAACAATTTATCACGGCCGAAACCAAATACGGTCGTTGAATTCCTGCTTATGTTAATGCAGACGCTCTTCGCAGTAAACATAAAATATACGAAAAGTTACGATTATATAAATGTGTGCTCCATGGAAACGTCAGGCTAATTATGAACCGGCTTATGAGTTGGGCTTGTAATTTGATTAGTGTTTTCGCTCAACGGGTTCAGTTGCACTGACTTCCATTTTCGAGATTTTTTAATTAAACGATCATTTTCGTGATACTTTATATACATATATATATATTTACCTCGAAGTAACGCTCATTAATAAGAGAAATATCTTTATTAAAGTATTTTCAGTTTCGCAATTTAATGAAAATTTATGCCATGCAATAAGTGAGTCTCTATTTGTATTGAAGGTGCATGCATTACTACGTAAAAAAATTTGATTGTACGCAATATATTTAACTTTATAAATTAAACCAAAGTAGAACGCTTTCACAATTAATCATGATTTTTTTAACATTCTTTTTATTACATTTTCCATTCATAACATATTTTGGTTGTATATCTTATAATTCTTTTCACAAAAATCGCAAGAGAACATTTATGTAATAGCAATTATATTCATTTCTTTGTGCCAATTGCTCTATATTCAAAATCATTTTAATTGCTTTAATTATAAATTGAGATTCGTACTTTATCGAGTGCACCGATGTCAATATCCAAAAAAAAAGCAAAGTGAAAGAAATCACTAATTCAACAACAACTGCTGAATCGTAAATACTTCCAAAAAAAGCTGCTAATTAAATTATAATTTCTACCTGACAGAGTTACTTAAGACGTCATGAATCATTCCGATCCATGTTTCGGAATGCAGCCCCCAGATAGACATCGCTTTCATAGGAAGAAAAAGGCCCGAGCATCGTAATCAGCGCGCCGGTGTACATACGTTTAGAACAGATAAAACGAGTTCGGCCAAGCCAAAGAAATATAGTATCTGATGAGCGAGAGAAAGGTTTTGTAAAAAGGCGTCTCTCTCTCTCTCTCTCTCTCTCTCTCTCTCTCTCTCCTCCGAATGCACGAGTGTCTCGATAATGGCCACCAATACGTATTGTCAATCTCTCAAAGAAAATCACCTGCATAACAAACGCCGACCGCTTGCGTATTCATCTCCCAGTCTCTCCTTCTCCATTTTTTTCCCAACCTTCTCAGTTACCGGCCGTTAGTTGCATTATGCTAGGTACACATACAGAACGACGAGGTGGAGGAGAGCAAGGAAAAAAGGGTCTTTCTCTCTCTCTTTCTGTCCAACATCCCAAGGCAATGCGGAACGCCTGGAATTCAGCGCTCTCCGCACGCATCGTGACTCTCTCTCTCTCTCTCTCTCTCTCTCTCTCTCTTTCGCTCTTTATTTTTTTGCAAGTCCAAGCGTCGGCTGTGCATCAACCTGACGTATGTACATAAAGCAGTAGTTATTCCTCCGTCTGTGTCACCGCGACCAAATGAATTATTTACCGAGGGTCCTTTCTCTCTCGCTTGCTTTTTGCAGGCGCGCGCACGCGACGTCGCCGAAGGAGTGCGAGAGAGCCGCGAACCGAACGACAGTAGCGCAGCAAGGAGAAAAAAAAAGAAGAAGAGGAAACAGAGGAGGGAAGGCTGTTCTCGGTTCTTTCTATATAGTTGTAGACGAGTCTATCGTTATGTGACTCTCCTCGGCCTTGGCAATCAATATTGCAGAAGTCGAGAGAGGACGAGAACGACGGTATAGTCGTTGGTTGGTCTATAGAGGATGCGGGAAAACCTTGGCTCTTGGCTTGCTTCAGAAAAGAGACGGGGGAAGTCCATTCGGGCATCCGGAATGTATATACGCGCATTGTCGGACAAAGTGCTACTGCAGACGATCCGGAGGAGTGCGTAGTCCTGTAACTGGATACAGCTCAATATTTCAAATGAGTTTGGAATGTGTCTAAGAGGTGTATACGCTTTTGTTTTCTTCATCAACAGATTAGTGAATATGGTTGGACAATGTTAATGAATTATTTAACCCTTTTTAATTTAGAGCTTTTAGAGACTAATATAGGAAAAGAGCACATTAGCATGAACGAGCTATCTAGATGAATATAAATAAAATTTTATTGTCAAGACGTATTAAACGCCCTTATGAGATGATACACAAATAATAATAATAATAACATATACAGAACGTTTCTCTCCCCTTTTCATGACACCACCTATTTAGGATGATTGTTGGAGCTTCAGCAGCAAACAGTAAGTTTAGGTTGGGACTGTTACATGCGCCAAATTTTCGCGATCACTGCAATCGTGGAGACGATCATTCATCTTACTAGTATCCTCCGGCGATGATCTAAGCTTCTTAATCTCTCCCGAAACATGAGAGATCTCTTGTGAGCGGGATTTTTCGAGTTTTGCTAATTGTTGGAGTTCACGTAGTCGTTTGCGCATCATACGTCTCCTCTTTGAAGGTTTGCAAACTTTTTTGGGGAAATAACCCCCTATCTTCGTTTGTTTTTCGTCCACTATAGAAACAAAATTGGGAATAATATTATAAACAAGTAATAACTTTAATTAATTCGATAAATATAGCTAACCCAGTGGGTGCGGAGAAACGAACTGTAACTAAATCTTTTTGGATCTGTATCTTTTTTATATGCAAAATGTATATATATATATATAAAGAATAAAGCATAGAAAGAAAGTAAATTGAAAGTTCTTTTTATTTAACTTACTTTTTTATTTGACTGTTTTTCTTAATAAATGCCTAATCTTTCCCTCCGGTTATCACTCCTTCTTGATATAGTTCGCAGTCTTGCGCGACGAGGAGTCTCGCCTTGTCGACCCCTAATGCGACACGAGTGTGGTTGATCCAAAAAAATTGTGTTTTGACACTTGTAGATGCAAGAACTTTTGTTAAAATTGAATAAAAGAAGAACTGAAGTTCGAAATTTGAAAAAAAAAAACTGCTTTGCGGTGATTTTAATAAAAAAAAAGTGATTGACTCTTTTAAAGAAACTTGAACTAGAACTCGAACTCAAACTGGAACTGGCTGCTATTGACTGACTGAGGCTTGGGAGGCCGTACTTAAGGCTTCGGTCTAGCTACCTATTGGGATCCTTTTCGCTGATTGGCTACAAGTGGTCTGACGGCGACGTCGAAGAGTGGGAAAATGAATCGAGTGACCTGATTTGTGCCCGCCGATTTTCCTCAAGAAGTGAGGGTAACCTGGAGGGATACTTGGTGGAAAGTGAATTTAATCTAGACCATGTTACAAAAAAAGGAACGAAGTTTTTATCTTATTCTTAACGTTGGAATTAATAAATTTGCAGAATGGTTATTTTAAATACTAATTTAAACTAAAGAACATCAATTGAAGCAGACGTCGGAATTAATAGATTTGTACTTTGTTAATTTTAAATAACATTTTTATAATAATCGGAATTAAATAATTTGGAAAATGCTTATTTTAGATAATAATAAAAGACAAAATCGGAATTAATAAGTCTGTAAATTGCTTAATCTAAATAATATTGAAATTAATTTAAACTAAAGAATTTCAATTTAAAATACTTATTCTGGATAATATTTAAGGAATATCGAGTTAACATTATTTTAATTTGGCTTAAAATCGATTTTATGTAGAACTGTAGCTCATTTTAGGTAATGTAGATATACATATGCATGTATCTTAATTAAAATAATACGCAGAATGATATACTAATAATAATGTTTGTAGAAATCTTAAGTGTGTAATGAGGGTGTATAGTTCAGGTAGTTTTCTCTTGTAGACGCGTGAGGATTCCAGGTGACAGAAGAATCAATTCCTATCATAAACCTAATGGTAGGTTTATTGCAGGTAGGTACATGGGGAATTTCACCAGGCGTGCGCGTCTGTTTTTCACGCTAGATGGGCAAATCCCCATCATAAACTTGATGATGGGTCAGTTTATTTGAAAAAGATCGAGCGCAGTTCGGTCAGACATATGCTGAGAGTATGGAGTTGATCAATTACTAAGGACTGAATTGGAAATATTACTATGTTCCGTAGTAAGCGAGGGACATATACATATATGTATATATACTATTTACAGAATTTACTATAATTATAGTGAAATTAATAATAAAACATAGTAATTTTACTTATTTTGTGAGTATGTCCGATGTTTACTACAGGACATGGTAACTTTTAGTATAACCTTTTTCACCCTGTGTTATTATGGAGCGAGATTTTAATTGTCTACATTTCATCTTAAGAGGAAGCAGTGGCGTCCCCCCTCCTCAGGCTGTTCGATTTATTTCTATGTTCCAGTTAATTTAAAAAACGATAAATCACATAAGCCCCATATTGCACAAAATTCTTAATAGCAACGAGTACTACACCGGCCAAGTCCAAATATTACGCAAAATTATAAATATTAAAAGTTATAAACACATGTAGATATAACCGTAATTTTGAGGTTAGCTGTCAATGCGTAAACGCGTCTTACTGGTTTCAATTAATAGGAAAAACGACAAATCAAATCGACTTCAACTAGCACAGAACGATTCATTGTTTCGAGCACTACGCCGCTCAAGTCCAAATATTAATTTTCGTTGTAAATAGAAAAAGCACGTTTGTCGCTACCACACCCTCTTAATTACTTAATGCGCTGCACTTTTATATTTTAAAAGATCTTTATGCTATCAAATACTTTCACGAAAAAAAACGAACCAACGGAGGATATCGCTACTTATTTTCTGCGTAGAAATAAGTAACATGAGTACACTAAAATATTTTATTGTACCTATAGCCCATCCCGAAGCATTTACAAGGCAAATTCAGTTTCGTTGTAAGCACAGTACAGGTAATGCGCTTTATGAAAGTAAATGAACATTTCGCATCATTAAAAAATATTCTCAATCTACCTCTGTACACATTTTTCCTCCTTTCTTTCCTCCATGCTTCCTTTAAGACAGCTCAAAACATTCGAGCTATGCCTATATACGTACATGTATATACACACAGCCAGTCAAACTCAGTTCTACAAAGGTGTATATACATATATACACAGGAAGCAGTATTCGACAAAACCCGTGGACCTTCTCGGCAGAGCTTTATTAAAAATTGAGGATGCAATTTACCTCGGCTCGTAGTGCGCGAGCCCTTAAATAAGGAAGAAGAGGAAAGAGAGCAGGCCCGTCATTCGCGTTTTCTCGCAGGCGAGCCTACGTTAAAGCCATGGGGGGTTTGGCGCTGGAGAAAGCTCCCAAAAAGGCTTTTCACGGAGAAACCGACGGAGAGGGACGCGCACCACAACGAAAATCTCGTGGCGGCCTTTCTTCTCCTTTCCCTCTCTCTCTTTCTCTCTCTGTCTCTCTCTCTCACTCGCAACCGCGCGCCAGGTAATTCCAATTAATGATAATCCATTTTATGCCTTCTACCAACTGGGGTGCACGCAACGGCGGTTGTGTTTATTCCAGATTGATTAAAATTAAATTGTAATAAATGTGACGGTTGCGCGAGGCCTGCTTTTATTGCCGCACGTGAATGGAATCGCTTCCGCGTTTTTGTTTTTTCCGTTTTTCTTTTCCTGCATGCGGTCTACGATTTTTCGGGTTTGGTAAATTTACCATAGGGGAATTTATTTTAATTGCGTCGAATTGAATACATTTGCAAGAGTACTTTAACGATTAGGAAATATTTTTCTTTTGATTAAAAAATTACGAAGTCGCTTAACCAAATTGCATCTCTTTTCAAAAATATTTCATTTTCTTTAACCGGGCCTAGAAGTAGTCACAAATTAGAATCCCACGCAGCTCAACATAGATCCACTCCTCAAACCCGCATAAATACGAAAAAAAAAAGAAAAAATTCAAACATAAAATATAGATTACAAGGGAATCCAGTTCGCACTAATTAAATTATCACAGAGCGCGAGCTTCTCGCTCTTCACCATTTCACTCGCATGTTTGACTTACAAATTATTCGGCGTCCAGACTCACTCTCGCCGGCAGAAAAAGCGTTCGAGCACTCAGAGAAAGAGTGAATGAGAGAGAGATAGAAGGAGGGGCCAAAAAGAAAAGGCTATATAAGACGAAAGGGAAAAAGACTTTCCGCTGCGTATCGCCGGAATCATCCACTCGAAGCGGGCGGCGCGCATAAAAACTTGCGGACCTCGTCTCTCTCTCTCTCTCTCTCTCTCTCTCTCTTCTCTCTGTCTC
Source organism: Megastigmus dorsalis (assembly GCA_900490025.1). Lineage (NCBI taxonomy): Eukaryota > Metazoa > Arthropoda > Insecta > Hymenoptera > Megastigmidae > Megastigmus > Megastigmus dorsalis. The sequence goes on from UELU01138669.1 coordinate 30,627, forward strand.
TCTCTCTCTGGAGCAAACAGAAACTTAAGACTCGGTTGCGCGGCTGGCTCGGCGGCGTCTTGATTGAGGCGGGAAAGGACAGCTAAAATTAAAAGCATTTCAGCAAGACGCAATTAGCGTCACAAAGGAGGCTCTCCTTCCGACGAGCTACGGTACGTCTTATATATATATATATATATACACATAGAACCACGCGGGAGGAGCGAGCTAGCGAGCGAAGGGAAGCCGCTTGCTGCGTATAGCGCTCGCGCGATTCACGCTGAGCTACGCCGTTTAATTGCCGGCGAATTATAAATTGCGCGAGAGGCTCCCCCTCATTTTACCTACCCCTCTAGTCGGTATTTATACGACTCGATCTGCTGCTGCTTTGGCTGCTGCTGCTGTCGCACTAGTCGCGCGGTTACCCCGGGTTCTGTTATTTCACCTGCATTAGAATTCCTTTAGCGAATTTGTATTTGCGGGATATTTCTTGCGGTGAAAGAAGACGAGATGAGCGCTAAGTGTGCGTACCTGCGACGATAGACTGCAATTATTGCATCGCATTAAAATCGTATTAATGTACGAAATTTCAATATAATAATGCGAGAATCCGAAAATTTATTATACTTCTAAGCGCCTAAATATAGTCACATTAATCTATACACTTACACGAAGATTACTCTGTTGTAGTAAACCACTATATTACAGATATACACTACAATCGCAATTGTATAATTGCAATCTATAATAATAAACTAATCATATAAAATGATAAAATTACCCCTGTGGTAATCGGCAAGCTCCAAAGCTTCCTCACGGCTCTTCTCGCTGCATAGCATCGAGTCACACACCCGCGCAACACAGCGCAGAAAGCGCTAATAGTCAAGGGCCGACCTCGCAACCCTTTCCTCTATGCACTTTTTGCGAGACGTCGAGCAAGTACATAGTCCTCCTCGACGGAGTATATACAGAGCAAGTCCCGGTATCTGTTCAGCGCGGCTTCTCTCCTACGGGACCGTCGACCTCGAGCACAAGTACACACACACGCGAGCGCTGCCGTACCGCGCGAGAACGCGTACGCGTTCAGGGACGCCTTGGAGGCTCAAAAAGGGACGACCTCCCGCGGGCATACATTCCCTCTCTCTCTCTCTCTCTCTCTCTCTCTCGTCGCCGCCTCGTTTGTGTCCCTCGGCCCAGCTTCTCGTAAATCGCTCGGTCTCTCTCTCGCTCTCGGTCTCCTTGTCATCGGAATGTCGCGTGTCAAATCTCCGATGTCAACGCCGCCGCCGAAGCCGCGGGCGCTCGCAGCGCAGCGGGGATTCCCCCGTCTATCTCTCTCTCTCTCTCTCTCTCTCTGCTGTTGCCGCGAGTCGACTCGCGCGGCGTACGACATCGTATATATATACAAGCGCGTTGCACGTAGGTGAGGCCCGACCAAAGAGAATATATGTGCTTGCACGCCTACGATGTATGAAACGGGCAGTTTTTTAATTTTTTTATTAACTTTGCCGCGCGACTTCGTGTCGTTGCGCGGGGGATGTGCGATATGGGAGTTGTGCGCGCGCGCGAGTGACTTATAGACTATACGAGCTGATTCCATTTCGTTAATGCGGCGTGCGCTTAGCTGTTTCATTTCTTTTTTTTTTCTGTTATGAATGGCATTGTATGGCTTGACCGATGATGCAGGATGTGGTTAAGAAAGGACAGTGTATGTAAATCGCGTTATATTTTTTTTTGAAAGTTAAGTTATATGACCAACATCGACATCCAAGTAGAATTGTTGGCACTTAACTGTAATTCACCATCGCCTCCATAAAGTTTCTTCCACACTGAATCACGTATGTCCGTCATTTAATATTCCTTAAAAATCTAAGCCACTATATAGTCGGTTAAGGAATGCGTAAATTATTTTCTGCCTATCAGCGTGTAGTTTGCCTTACGGAAGATTCAACAATAGCCAAGCACGAGATTAAAATTATGATCCACTGTGTACTTAAAGGTGCATGTAAGGAGTGCCGTAGCACACTATTTACCTTTAACTTTATCGGGCTTAAACTACAAAACTACAATGGAGCTTCGAACACATTCGTATTTCATTTTCGATAAAAATGTCTTTATTCGGTGTATACGTATATATATACATATGAGTGTGTATGTACACGCCAAACAGCGTATATGCAAAAGGAGAGAAGAGACAAACAAAAAAAGGGGGAAGATGGGGTGTAGAGCAACGGTGGTACAGCTCATATCCACGCGTATCTGTGTCTACGCGTGCCTGCATGTACAATCCTATATAGCTCTGTTGTTCTCACGTGGCATGCGTGTGTGCGAGTGGATTTTCTCGTATGTGATTATCTCAGAGTGTGTGTGTGTGAGAGAGAGGTAGACGTAGTAAGCGAGAGAGAGCAAAGTTTGCATAGTTAATCGTGCACTCTTATGTGTATACGTTTCAACATGTGCATGGCGGCTATACACAGACATGTGCATGGTCTCCATTCCTGTGCAGCTCGTGGAGTGTGTATACGTGTGCTTTAGGGCAGGTAACTTATGCGCACTAGAATTTATGGTTTCGCGTGCCGTGGCGCACTGGGCGAGTGCTCGATAAACGGCCTCTGCTTAGTCTCTCTCTCTCTCTCTCTCTCTCACACACACACACACTCTCTCTCCCTCTCTCTTTCTCTCTCTCTCTCTATCCCCCTCACACATTGTTTCGCGAGAGAGGAAGATAGAAAGAGATACATCGCGTGCGCCGCGAGAATTATTTTCCTGGATTTCGCGTCATTTCGCGTAGGCTTCGGGGACCAGTATAAACAATATCGAGAGAGAGAGAGAGAGAAAGAGAACGCAAGAGAAGATCTTATGAGCATCTACTACACGCGTACTAAATCGCACTACGAAATACGAGATATTCTAATTCTAAGTTTGTTTAATGTAGCGCTTCATTTGAAACCCTATAATTTCTGTTTCATAATAACATAGGAAGAAAGTAGAAAAGGTATAAGAAATTATTCGTTTAGAAGCCCTTTACCGCTATTTCATGATGCCTAATTACATTGTCAAAGTTCATAATCCATGCGGGAAGCTTTAACTCAACTGCAGTGTCCTCATGTTCTCCATGTCGCTACAAAACGCCTAAATCAGAAACTACAAATAACCTCATTACCTGAAAAATTTATATCTCTAGAGCATATCATTCAAAGGTTGGAACTACATAATATAAATGTTTTTGAACAAAGTATATAAATGGACATAATAAAAATATTCCAAGTCACCATGACCGATCACCACATCTCATAAATACTATTAATGAACAAACGAAACAAAAAAAAGCCCAATCTCATTACGATCCAGATCACTCAAAGCTCCCGGCGATAACGAAATAACGAAAACGTATTACAGCGCCGCGGCGTCGCATTAATTCGCGGGCGATAAGAAAAAAAAAAAAGAAACGCTCCATACCTCGGTCCTTTCCTTTATTTTTTTTCATCCTCTTGTCAATGTTTCAGTAAAATTACCTCGTCATGTTATGCCGCGGGGGAATTAGCCTAATGCACGAAACACGCGGCAGCAGCCCATAATCCATCACTCTCCGCACGAGCCGACGCCATCCCGCGTGCGTCAATCGCGTCGTTCTCCCCCGTCGTATAATCGTCGGGGTGGCTTGTGTGTGTGTGTGTGTGTGTGTGTGTGTGTGTGTCGCGCTCTCGCGCGCATTCCCATATCATTTGCGTGCCGAAATTTATGAAGGCGCACGCGCGCTATACCCTGTCTCGGCGTCTCTCTTTGCTTTTGCCGAAATTCGAATGCGAAATTGAGCGGCTGTATGTACGTATATGGGTGTCGCTGGCGTGTCGTGACATTAAAAATTTCATTGGCGTTGACAAGGGATTTAGCATATATACAGCTGTGGATATAAGTAAGGTGTAGCTTTTGCGAGAACTACGTTTGGAATTCAAATATTCATTTTTTATTATTGCTTTTCCGTTTTAGAAAAATCTTTATGGGTAGTCCATGACTCTGAGAATTTGAAAATACGCGAACAGCTGGTAAATTGTTTTTATTTACTTGGAAAGTAAAAGCTGTGGCATACTAAACAACGCCGCGGCGGCGCTGTGCTTATCGAAACTTTTCCTTATCTTCCAAACTAAAGTTTGGATGAAAAAAATGATTTCACAGCTCAAAGCCGCAGCACTTCCCCAAACTTTGTTATCAACTTTTACCACCATCATTTTTTCGCCACCCACACACTGCATGCTAGCACAGGTTTGAAGTATAACGCTTAAAAAAATATTATGGAATCCCAGCTCTCTCTCTCTCTCGCTTCCTTCAACCGCGGCTCGTATAAAACTGTCCAAAAAAAAGGGGGGGGCGGAGAAAAAGGAAAAAGGCAGGAGATAGAATTATAAATCCAGAGCTCTAGAGCTCGAAATGCTTTTCGTTACATTATCGCGTATTCTTTGAGCGTCTACTTTTTTTTTCCTCTCTGTAGCCCCGCGAAATTTTTAATCCAGCCGGTGGTGTTTTCTCGCTATAGGGGCTCGCGCGCCCAGCGCAGCATGGAAAACTTTCATCCTCCGAGGGTATGTATGGAGAACGCAGAGCTGGCCAGGGGAACGGAAAAGCTTCGCGCGCTCGCACTCGCTGCGTATAGAGCAATAGAGAGACAGAGAGGAGAAAAAAGGAAGAGAGAGAGAGAGAGAGAGAGAGAGAGAGGAAGGTGCACCAGCGGCAGCGGCTTTTCCGCGCTCGCGCAAGCCACGGACGATTTTTATGGCCATAGCGCGCGACGTATAAGCAGGACCCATCTGTTAGTAATTTGTAAGGCGAGTCGGGGCAATTAAAAGTTTGATGCGAGCATTAAACTCGTTGGGTTATAAAACGAGGGGGAGGGGGGAGGCTGTGTGTGCGCGCGTATACCGAGAGAGAGACAGAGTGCAGCAGCAGCAGCAGCACACAGAAAGGGGCGAAAAAAAAAGAGAGGAGAATTAACAAAAGACCAAAAACAGGGGGAAAAATGTGGGAGAATCTGAGGCCGGGGGTGGGACGAGAGGGAAAAAAAATGAAAAGCGCAAGAGAAATCTAGGGCGTAAATAGAAGATGGTATTCTGTGCGAGGCGCACGGCTATATAGCCATGTTCCATCATTGTTCACGGTAATGAGTGATAAAAATATTATTTTTAAGGATTTCACATTTCTCTTTTACTTTTTTAAAATGCGATACTTACTTGCTGCTGGCTCCGAGTTTTTCAACGATGACTATTTTCATACGTTATTGAAATATGAATTTTAAAAGAACTGCTGTAATTCATGTTGATTAAGTCCTAACAGGGTTTAATGAAGCTCACATGCACGCACAATGGTTTATACTTGAAATTAAGAACTCTTAGCTATAAAATTTATTTCATTCTTTGTTGCTAAATATTCTTTGTAAATAAAAGCCATCGAAGTATTCCACTTTGTTAAATAGAAAACTGTACGTATTTCTGCTGTTCAGTTTAACTACAAGGTCATTTATTACAGAGATAAAACCACTTTTATACCTTTTAAACGTAATAAATATTCTTTTGCATGATAAAACATAGATGCTTCTATAAAAATGGAAAGCTTAAAGATAAGTTCTCTTTAAACCAAAAAATTTAGTAAAATGAACAAATCATTTTATTATAGTTACACCATAACAAATAAATAAATAATTAAATTAAATCGTTTTATACTAAACTATTTCATTTTGAAAAAGCTGTTACAAGAAAATTTTGAAAGCGATTCCTGATCGAAGGGAAAATGCCACAATCACATCAATAAAGGGATTATTAATTCATGAATGCGGAAACGTTGACACCGAAACAATCATCCAGCGCAACAGAAAGAGAGCGCGAACGCGTGTGCGCACATAAACGAAAGTGCATTTAAATACGTTACCAACAACCAGACCCCTGCACTAATATTCCCATAAATCACGGCGCGACACACCCCCGCGCAATCTTCCGCCAACGCGAGAGAGAGAGAGAGAGAGAGAGAGAGAGAGAAGGCTGCGCGCGCGTCACGACAACGACCCACGTTTACGGCGTTTATCGCAAAAAATCTACAGGGGCCAGCTGGAATATCGGATATAAAGCCAAAACACGTCCATTTTCCGAAAAAATCCAAAATAAAAGGGGATGAAGAGAAAGAGACGCGCCGGATCAGAGAGTTCTGATAGGCCGAAAGAAAATTCCGTGGCCCCGTGGAATTTCGCGTGGATCGAGGCACGCACGCAGCGGCGACGCGGCTCGGTACGACGTAGAAAGAGAGAGCGGCCGGTGCACCGGCCATAAAACACGCAGCTCTCGCGGCGTGCGCGCCCGGGGACTGTCTTTATGAAATATTTTTATTGCCTCGCGAGAGCGAAAAAACGAGAGTATAAGGGTAACTCTCTCGTCGCGAGCTGAATAATTGATTTAAAAGGAGATCGCGCCCGAGCGGCCTTTCTCTTCTACGAAGATTCTCTCTCTCTCTCTCTCTCTCTCTCTCTCTCTCTTACTTGTTCTCTTTCGCCTCGACGATTCGGCCCGGAGACTCGATTTGCGACGACTGGAGACGCGTGTGCGGACTTCGAGCGGCAACTTAGTAAGTAAGTTTATACCTTATCCTCCCTCGTACTTCCCTTTTTCTCCTATATATACCTTCCTTTCTCGCGAGTCTCTGTCTCTCTGTTCTCGTACCTTTTAAAGCATTCACTTTTCCTCTCTCCCTTTACTTTATTTCGGATTAAGTGCCGTTATTCCGACAGTATCGTGTTATGAATTGAGTGACCGGTCCGATTGGTGCATAGCCATTCATATTTCATCACGTCGTGTGATTTGTTAATACAATTGATTAATTAGCTCTATGTATCCAACGTTGCTCTTAATGTGAAAATGTTCTTGCTCTATAAAAATATTATGTAAGAAAATAATCTTGAATTATATTGATTGTATTAAAAACAGGTTAGGTTACAAAATTGTTGAAGCCATTAAAAATTTATAATACTAACAATGTATATTCTTTGAACGACATTAACAATTTTTTTCAATAAATTATAGTATGATTTTCCTTTCTCGAAATTGTTTTTAAATTTAATAAATTTAATAACCTATAGTACAATCTTTAAATACTTTTTCTTAATTAAGTATAAGAATAACTTTCACGAATTTTCTTTAAACTTATAACCGTAACAATTGATGATATAGTAATCGAACGAAATGCCAAAGTAAATTGATGAAGCGTATTATTTTAAGTAAATTAAGAGTGTTCAAATAGGAAAGCAATCTTTCAAGTAATTGATGATTGGAAAGAAAAAAAAGTTCTTAGAAAGTATAATTAATTACGATAATCGACCATTCAGAAGTAATCAGAGGAAAGTGATTACAATTTTCTTGTTCTTTTTAACGTCTAGACGGCGAATTTCGTCGTCGTTGTTAGGAATGAAATTAACTGAAGGTTCCGATAAGATACACAATAATGGCGTTTTAATTAATACCGCAATTATCTACTACCTCACAGTAAATTGTGGAAAATTAATTAAAATTAAATCGGTTTAACTATTTACTGTAATTTTATATGTTATATAAAATAATTTGGCGCGCATCTTTAAGGAAAAGTTAAAAAATAATTTTAGTCTCAATATGGATATAAAAATGAAATATTAATTTATTTGTATAATATTAAAATCAATTAAAAAGATACTGGCAGCATTTCAAACAAATCTTAGCTCAGTAACTAAACACGACAGCATCAAACTAATCCCCATAATTGTTTTCGATTGCCCACCTACATTTTTCTCAGTCTCCAGTTTCTTCCCCTTATCAAAACATCTCACCGAGAGATTTCTTAATTTTTTTCCGAGCCCGCCAACCGCTTATCCGATGTACCAGTTAATTTTTGCTACTCTTTCTTCCCTTCGTTTTCTCTCCTACTCTCTCTCTCTCTCTCTCTCTCTCTCTCTCTCTCTCCAACTTCCGATCCAGGAAATACTCTTCTCCAGATCAGGGAGAAAGCCGCCCCGAGGTTTCGAGGAAATCCAATGAAACGGAGTTAATTACTCGTTTCGCTCGGCAACCAGCTACCACGCCTATCCAGTGAACCTCAGTCGATTATGACGAGACCTCCGACTAATCCGATTTGAGGTGCGATTCATCGCTTCGATGGGAAAACACATTTTCCACGATATATAGACCTGCGATGGCGGGGACCGCGAGTAAACTGACTTGGGTACATTCGCCGATGCCGAGGAAGATGGCACGGGAGGATTTCCTCGAGATGCGAAAATGTCTTAAACTCGTTTTATGCTGCCATGGATCATACGAGAATCGATCGAGTGCAGGGTGATCGATTTCAAATAACAGGATTTCAGTAGTATTTTAACTGTTTACGAGATATTTAATTGAACGCGTAGCTGCGCGATGTAGTTTTTTTTCCTTCGTCTTTTACGACTAACTAAATCGCTTTTGTAGAAAATTGAAAAATTTCCTCTTTCTCGTCTCTTCCTTATATACTCGTATCAAAAAATTTCCCTTTATCACGAGGTACAGCCCTGATTTTTCTTCCAGAGAAAGCCATTACCGGGTCCGCGCGCTCGTAAAAAAAGTCATGCCGTTTGATTTGGAATTTCACACCAGCATCATTGCCGACTCGCGCTGTCAATGTATATACCTATAGAGGGATTTGTAAGCCCCTATCCTCTTCCCCGACATATTGGCATTGAAATAAGTGCCGTATATCAATGCGTTCTCTCGGCATGTGTCGACTTACCCTCATTCCCTCAGAAGGCATTTCGTACGTCTTCTCTCCGTATATCGTAAACAAGTCAACTTTTATTAGAATTAAGGACCGCGTCTTTTTCCTCCTATGGGACTGGAAAAGAAGACTTTTGGCCTTGGACTACGCACGGCACATAAATCGTATTGTTAGGGAAAATTTCTTAACGATACATTTGAATAGAGAATTACTATGCTAAACGCTATTGTTTCGTTGATTTGTCCCAAGCCCGTATGCGCATCGTGTGGCTTTGGTCTATTAATGAACGCGCTAGTAAAAAACACATTTGACGATTTGTATGAAACATTGTATTTTATGGGCTTGTACATTCCCAAGGTTGGTAATTACCTTAAAAATAAACTCTTTTAATTTTCTAAAATGTTACTTTGGTTTCCTTTGTTGATTAAGAGTCTGAATATATTATGCACTGCGAAAGGTTATTCTCTACTTATAAAAGAAATTTTCAGGTATTTAGACGCGCTTGCAATTTTTCCGTAAAAGCCGGCGTATAATTGAAGCATTCACTTTCACCACGTAATAGCCAGGAGCACAATGCATACCCTTGGACGCATCATCACGAGAATCATTGAAATATCGCGTTCGCATAAAGAAACACATATCCGCATTCGCGAAACGTGCGCGAGGGAAAGTATACGAGAGACGTACGGCAGAGGGGCACATACACACACACACATACAGCGTCAATGGCGTATCAGGTATATACGGAATCGCAACCGATTCCCCCGTACAAATCAGCTGGAACCGTTAATCAACGAATTAGCCGTTCGATCCCACCCTAGAAACACCACACTACCTATATATATACACATATATCCATATCGGCATAATTCGCGTCTGTGGTATATAATACACTGCAGGCGCGCTACTCTCCGTGCAGAATATTGCGATCTCGTAATACGGACACGCCCATGTAGAGAGACCCTACAGTACTCGCATATGTGCTTGTGTGTGTGTGTGTGTGTGTGTGTGTGTGTATTTGTGGATGAGTACGTATGCCGTATACGCGTGGCATTGGGAGCTGGAAGAGCTTCATACCCGTGTCCCCAAATGGAGCTAATTCGCCCTGGTAGTGCGTAGTATATGTGTGCAGTGTGTGTATGTGCGCGAGCACGACTCGACGACGACTTGTCTCTTGACACCCGCACGCGCTCGTCTCTCGCGCTATTACGTGCGAGAATTTATCCCAGGAGAGTGGGAGTGAGAAAGAGACAGAGAGAGAGAGAGAGAGAGAGAGGAGGGAGTGGAGATAGAAAGAAATCGATAGGTGGTACGTTACAGTTTTTACGTTGTTGATATAAGAATTGTTAGCTTTTTGACCTATTGATCTGGTTTTTTCCTATATATTAGTGCAAGTGTGCACGTTTATTGTGACATAGAAGCTATTAAAAGACCTTGTACTTATCTCAAGATGCTTACGAGTTGGAATTATGTTAATAATCAGCTTATAAGGATTAATAATCAAACGTTCATGAAATACCATATGATTGCCAACTAACAGAATTTTTATTCGGAAGAGTATTTTAGAAGATAAATTGGTGATCTTCCCAAGCATATATAATTATCTCTATAGTAGAAGAAACTTTCGAGTCACCATCTTAACGAGCAAAAAGAAACAATTTTAATTAACTCTGCTGCATTTCTCTATACAAGAGAATTAAAACTGATCATGATTAAAATAACTCATCAGTAATTTACATGAATTAACTGCCAAACCAATCATCACATGAGTATCATCTTCATTCGGTTCAACGAAAAATGCCCACCAATTATTATTTTGAAAATACCGAAATAAATCTAATAACGAGGTATTTTCGAAATGATAATTGGCATACGATACCAAATCATTTATTAATAATATAAAAACAATTAAAAAAGTATCGTTAAAAAGTATTATTTCCATAAAATAAAAGAAGCACCCATATCTTCTCATCTGAACCAAATTGAATTCCATATACACAAAGTGTATATAAAAGCAGTTTGATGAAAAGCAGAGCCAAAATGCAGCCTACACGCATATAAACACATTCCCGAGTGTACCAGGCTCCCGACTAAGAGGAGTACACGAGTAAATAGAGGGCCACAATAATGCAAGAACAGAGACAGGACATACCGCACAGGGGCAAAAAGAGAGCCGGAGAGCTATAGAAAGTGACGAGGGCGACGAGAAAGAGGGTCTCTCTCTCTCTCTATATATATATGACATTGGCGCTACGATGGTGGTGGCTGCCTCGGGTCGGCAAAGTACAAATTAGATTATGCGCGAGAGCGCGGTGGTGTCGCCGCGGGGGTGCACACACCAGCTCTTCTCTCGCCCTGTACACCACCAGTGCTGGAAAAGTTAGCCCCGTGCCAGAGAACGAGACACAGAGAGAGAGAGAGAGAGAGAGAGAGAGAGAGATAGCGTCTGAGAGGTTGCGTGCAGCAGCAGTGGGTGCCGCGGCGATTCACCTCCTTGTGACCCATCATCGCACTGCGTCTCCGTCCCTCTCTCTAGTTCTCGCTCTTTCTCTTCATATACTGAGGCTGTGCCGGCAGGATACTTCGCGACTCTCCCGAGACCATCTATTTTTCTCTTTCTCGCTGCCTCCCACCCGACCCCCCACCCCTCTTGCACTTGCTCTTTCTCTCCCTGTGCGTCTGTGTATATACGAGACACCCACTGATTCCACTGAGGGGAATATTTCAATATTTACTTAAAAGCACACACGGAGCTCGCTCTGAGCGCGAAAACCAAAATTTATGCATTTTATGCCGACCGGAGGCATATATACTACCACACACACGCGCTTTTTTTTCGCTCTTGTTCCTTTTTCGGTGGGAAAGGTATATACGGACGTGTGTAGGTATACGGCTTCTTTCCCTGCCCTTTATACTTATGCCTCGGAGATGTATCGCACCGCGTCGTCGAGCAGACGCCTTCGAATATTGTTTTTCCTTTTCCTTTTTCAAAACTCCCCTGGCGCTGTCGATGAATATATGTATACCTTTGATGATGTTTAGCCTGTGCAGATAAGATTAAGAGAGGGAAATAGAAAACGGGGTTCTGGAATGATCGAACGAAATTTCAATACAGCCTCGGTGATATTGGTCATTGATATAGTTTTTTTAGCTTGAATTGTAATCGGTCTGTTAGTGAGTAGCATGTATGTTAGTTCCGATTATCGATTTACTCCTTCGAGTAATTTACAAAACTTAATTTATAAACTTTACATTAGACGATCGCAAATCCAAAATTTGTATTCCATAGTTGATACATTATCGAACAACTGCATTACTTTCAATCAAACTGAAGATCTAACACATTGCGAATGTCTACAGGCAAATGCTAAAGTCCAAGAAAGAATCGAAGACATTTAAAACAGTTAGTTGGGTAGAGTATAGGTCGGTGAAAAATACGAGATAGGCCGGCCAGCGGGCGATCGATAAAGAGCGAGCTTGGGACATTCGTCAGGTGGAACCTTACAGAAAAACCTGGGGAACTTGACCTCGGGCCCTCTCTCCTCGTCGCTCTTCATCGTCCCCCCTCGTTTTCCAACTATATACGCGTCGCGCACTCGTTCTTCCTCCGTGCACATCTCCCCCACGCAGAGACTCGCTGTGCATCCCTTTGTCCTCTTCCCTTATATCAAGTCGTTCTCGTCACCCAACCCCCCGCGATGGGGTCGCGAGTTATTCGCTCTCGCCATAAAACTCTTTGAGGGATCGCGACCTACTTGAGAGACAATGGAAAGTCGTTCGTCATCCTTTGCTTTTTCGCGGCCTTGGGGGGGTTTCGACGAGCTGTGCTGTGCCCCCGATGTATATCTCGTTCTGTCTGACTTCTTCTGTTCTGCTGTTAGTGAGGACCTGACGCGTAATTAAATTTTCACGGGCTCGAGCGAGCACATTTGCATGTTCGGCGACGTACTGCGATCGATAGAAGTTTGGCTCTTTTTAGAAACAGGGGAAGGGATCCGCTGGATGGATGGTTCGGTTTTTTCATCTACTCAATGATGCCTTGAGTATTGTTCTAAATTAAAGAAGGATGATTTAGGATTGGTACGCGCGGGGAAGTTAATGTTTCTTTGCTTTATTGATTGGCGGAAATATACTTGAGATTTGTAAGTGTCAGAAGCACTGCCTATACTTTTTGAACGTGACTAATTTGATATAATTTGAGTATGTGCTTTGAACATTTGATAACGCGACGAGATAAATACAATGGCATAAAATGAGGATGAACAAAATAGGCTTAAATGTGGAAAAAACGACAGTCGCTTTAATCATGGGCTCGCAGTGATGATATCTTGCAGTACCATCTGTTTGGTCAACCTACCCTTCACAATCTAAAAAAGGATCCGACTATTTACCACGTTTTTATCTAAACTTGAATCTGAGCCGAAAAAATGGACTGAACGTAGTTGAAAATAGAAGAATAAAGACATTTTAGTTGTATCATATACTCAAGTTTGATTGCTTATCATATATTTAAAGATAAATACCATTATTTAGATAAATACTAATATTCATTCTACAGTGAAAATTGTCCATATAATTTGGATAGCCGTACTGTTATATACCTATACTTTATCATAGTCAATTAATAATCATTTTAGTTTTTCCAATACTAAAGCAGGTTCCTATTCATTGTTGTTATTTTCAAATCGATTGATTTTTAGCATAATTAGCTTACTAAAAGGAGCTTTATCATGCCTTTAAAATAATATCAGCTCAAATTTATATTCCATTTGTCTGAGATATGCCAAAGACACAGACTAATCCCGAAGCCTTTTAGATTTGACGTATGTGGACTAATGCTATTATTGAAATATTCCAGATTTAATTACTCGCATATAAAATGAAGTCATCAAACGCAAAGGAATAAGAACTCCGTGTATGAACAATTCAGCTTTTACCAACAAAAACCAAATACTTTCCACGCACTTTTCATCAAACCACGCAAAGATCGCTTAGCCTCTTTTTCTCCCAATATATAATACCATTTCCCCCGTCGAAATGAATTTTGTCTCAGGTTCGGCAAAAATTACACATCGAGGCTGAGCCGAGGACCGAGCGCGTCCAATATGTGTTTTTATACGCGGCCACCAGTTTCGACCGACTTTCGGTCCTCCTACATATACACACTTTCTTCCTTCCACACGTACATACGTATATACATACTTCCACACACGTCCACACGTCCACACGTACGTTCCTATATACATACGTTGGCACACATGTGTAACGCACAGCGGCGATAACTCCATTCCCGTATTCCCTAGCTCGCGCCCTCGGATTATTGACGCGGGACTGACGCTCGGAGGGCGGACCGTGAAATATCGCGCGGACGTGACACACACACACACACACACACGCATACGCACGTATGTATCCACACGAGAGAGAGAGAGGGAGAGAGAGAGAGAGAGAGAGAGAGAGGCCAGTACGGGTCAGCCCCTGGGGTCATCACCGATCCGATCGGAACACGCCGAGCTATTAACCTCCGTGCAGTTGGACTTCTCTCTCTCTTCTTTTTCTCTTGCGATAGAACCCGTGGTCTGCGAGCGGCGGGTCTTTAAATAATGAAACGGACGGCGCCGTGAGGATATTCGCCTCTTCCTTTTATGTACGCGACATTGCTTTTAACGCTGATGATGCGTGCTTCGCTATATATTATGCATTCCCGTGTGTTCCAAGATTGATCGCTTTGTAATACAAGATGCATATATTTTGTCCTGGAAATTAGTTAGGTTATATCCAAGAATGCATACGTTGGAGTTATTGTTTAAAGGCTTGATTTCACTTTAGCTGGATTGAATCGAACTTTTGGATCCACCAAATATTGAAGGAACTGCTCGTGCAAAACTGACTCTTAACCCATCGTCGCGGTATTTACTCTTTCTGTGATTAATTAAAATCTTTATTCTAATTTATTTTAATTATTTCTGTTTGACATCAATACAGACATTGTAATATTCTATTCAGAGTCTAGATCGTGTATGCATTTTCCAGACTTTGGGTTATCGAGCGTTCTTAAATAATGAAACGGCAAGGCGCGTGTAATTGTGCATGACGTCGCTTAACCAAATTATGAAGCACACGAAGCTGTTTGTCTGTACATGTACCAGCGTGAAATATATACAGTAACGCGCGTGAATGTGCGGCTGGGTTCTAAAAGTTTTTTTTGGTCGTTCGCGTGATTATATTACGCGATGACTGTGTAATTTTTTTTCGTGCGCCATTGATCCCGCGTTACTTGGGTATACTGCTATTACTTTAGTATGGTTGACGTTTGATTGATTTATTTATAATTACTCTACAGTCAGTGATATTTGCCGGGGTGCGGCCATTCTCTCCTATGGGGCAAAACGCAAATTGAAATTTTCGTTTAATGAACTAATTTCGTATCGTCATTTTACTTGCGCGTATGTTTTAATTAATTTTCCGTATAAATCGATTGTTATAAATTTGCATTTTCATTTGAAATGTGGAATGTATTGTGAGTGCCTATAATAATTTATATTCCGCAACATCTATTTAGATGATAATTGGAGATTTGAAAGTAGTAATTTTTCATTATATATCTTTCTTTTTAACCAACTCACATTATGTCATTGTTACATATCATTGCATGAAATAAATGATATATTCCGCAATACAATTTCTCACCAAATATATAAAGTCTTTCTCTCAAAGAACACGAGAAGAGAAACGCAACGGAGTAAGACGTATAATCTGCATTAAAAATTGCCAGGGCAAACTAAGAAGGCAAAAAATCCAGAATAAGTCGGCCGAAGAATAAGCGAAACGAAAAAAGAACCAAGCGAAAAAATCGCTTCGCGTTTATCGCGGGCATGAGATCGAAAGCTCGGACAAAACACGCTCTCTCGGCCACTCGTGCGATGCAATTTTGCAGGAGGGTGCGCTAGTTAAAGACTCGCATACACACACGCACACACACACACACACACACACACGTATACACATGTGCGCTTCTCTCCCTTTCGCGTCCACATAGCACTACGCGTATATTATTTCTTCTTTCTCTCTCTCTCTCTCTCTCTCTCTCTCTCTCTCTTTGGCTGTGGAGCTTTGTTTCTTTGGCGTAGAGCGCGATGCACGCACAGAGGGCGAAAGCGCGCGGTCGGTCGCAAAAGGCAGCCGCCAGTGTAATTTGAGCGTCTGAAGCCATCGCTAGTAGTCGTAGACCGTAGGAGGAGGGACTCACTTGGACGTATATATATGAGAGAGAGAGAGAGAGAGAGAGAGATTGTATATATCGCAAGTATAGCGTTATATGGCGATACGTCACGAGAGTTTCGCATCGGTTTACAAAAGGCCGAGGCCTCATCCATACCTGCACACACACACACACACACAAGCGTCTAGCTTGATCGGATATGTGTATGCATGTATGTGTGTGTATGTGTGTGGCAATGGGGTGAAAAAAGGCGGTCTATCCGACCACCACCATCGCTATATACATCTCGGCCTCGAGGTTCTACTCTCAACGTTATTATGTCGCTATTACGTATTACGTGCAAATTGCCGGCTCCCGTTTCCTCTTATGTTGGTATACACACTGGCTAGCGCTCCTATAACTTCGCCATGCGATGGACGAGATATATAAGGATATTAAAGGCATCCCTCTCAAAGAGTTGAAAATTGATATGTGAATCGTCTGTATTTTACATAAAGCTTTACGAATATACTCTTTTGAATATAGCATTGAGTTATCCCATTTAATCCTCGATACATACTTACGTCATAGCTTCATCTATAAAGCATTCTACATTATATACACTTAGAAAATTCTTTGACCTCGTTATCATTTGAAAATTAATTTATAAATATACCAAGATAGTAGACGCTACATGATTTCTAAAGAATTATTATCAGTAATATTTATGTTTATCCAAAATAAATGTATTACGTTACTTATTCATAAAAAATCTTTTTAATTTAAAAACATACGTACAATGCATAGTTTATAATTGTATAAGTTGTATCCGCTAATGTTCAATTTGTTATTCAGCTTTTATGTAAGATAATATGAATAAACGGAAAAGCATACTGTTGTTGTTATAGAACAAATTGATCTGACTTTACCACTCATTATTTACTGAAAATTAATTGCACTCGAGATTAATTTCGTATCTCTGTTATTTTCATTGTAATAATGTAACAATGTAACACATTGTTGTACAAATTCATGAATTATATACGACATACTTTCAGATAGAATATTAATTTATCGAATAAGCGGCCGCTAAAAACAATTAAAAAAAAAATTAATAAGCTCTTTTTTAATTTTTGAGAATCATAATTTTAATACATCCTCTAACCATAGGTGAA
Organism: Megastigmus dorsalis; assembly: GCA_900490025.1. Classification (NCBI taxonomy): domain Eukaryota; kingdom Metazoa; phylum Arthropoda; class Insecta; order Hymenoptera; family Megastigmidae; genus Megastigmus; species Megastigmus dorsalis. The sequence goes on from UELU01138669.1 coordinate 47,736, forward strand.
GTATTTCATACCCCACACTATATAATTAATACACGGATCATATATACTATCAAGAAATAATGCATGTCTCCTCGATAAATTTCAAATAAGACCAAATAATAAAAATAATTACTCATCGACACATTCACAAAGTATTTCCCGCGACACAAATCCATGGCAATACCCGCTTTAAAACACACCACTTTTCGTCTCCATCAGAACAATTACATCGAACGACAATCGATCACAGCATAGCCCCGCCATCTTCGCCATCACTTATAACATTACACAACCCGAAAATGTCGTTTCACAATGTACTTGTGCAACGCTTGTCAGCCGTAACAGTTCGCGCGCGCTTCCATCCCGCCCCGCCTCTCCGCGCGCATAATAATACACGCGAAGCGATGAATTATAATCTCAGTCAATGACGAGGAATATATATATATATATATATATGCAAAGCGCAAGAATCCTCCTGGTTAATAAATGCGCTCTGCGCTGCGAGCTTTGCCGCGCTCTCGAAACTATATATGCATCTGTAACCGCAGGCTGCCGCGCGACACACATAAGAGGCACTCGAGTGCATGGGAAACACGAGAGCGAGAGAGAGAGAGAGAGAGAGAGGAGAACGATCGATAAAGCGCCGGGCGACGCTCGCACCAATTTCATAATTCGCGCGAATCCATAATTCATGGGGGTGTAGCCGTGTAGTGCGCGCGAGAGAGCCTGGCGTCGGGCGTGATGCGGAGCTGCCGAGAGCGCGCATAATCGCGGATTCGCGCGCGACAGTGGCAGAGTGCCTCCTCTCTCTCTCGGAGACCTGCAGTGTAGGTATGCGCTTGTGCGCGCGTGTGTGTGCGCAGCAGCCAGAAGCGACGATTTTACGCGGCTTGTTGCGACTGCTGCTGACAGTCGCGCGATCCTGAAAAACGCGCTCGGCGTTGTGCGGCTCTATATACCGGTGTGACGCCGCGATGCCATCGCGTCAGTCCTGGCAGAGATGCTCTCTTGTCTTTTATGTACCTTGGGCTTGCCTGCAGAGCTCTGAATATTTTAACGGATATTTGAAGATCGTTTCTTTCCTGCGTACTTCTCATACGAGGTTAGCGCGATCGTGGGGTTTTATTCGGTTGATCTATGCGGTCATATATATACATAGCATGTTTAGGCATTTGTGCAGAGTAATTATTGGGATTTCAAGTAGATATACGGTTACAAGGAAAACGGTTAATTTTCAAAAAAAAATTTAACGAACAAGTATATTATTCGCGTCACTAAATATTTATGAAAAATGAAGTGCTCTAAATCGAAATTCATTACTCCATTAGCTTTTTCTCAGGCTCTTTTTTTCCTTCTCGCTTCGTTAAAAATGAATGCTCTCGACTCTCAATATTTTAAGAAATTAAGAAAAGTTCTAAAATACCTTCGAATTCCAAAAAAAAAAAGAGAAAAGAAAATATAAAAAGTATAAGCATTTAAAATAGAGTTTTTGTCAGCAGTGCCTCACCCTCTCTACAAAACACTTCTTCTCGGGCTGGTATTTTTCTGATAGCGAGAGCTATACCGAGTCGTTCGACAATGCTCGTTCTCGTCGTCGCCGTCGTCGTCGCGGACTGATAAAGTTTTTAGCACTTTTGGGGTGTTGCGCGGAAATGGTAAGTAAAGAGAGGGAGAGACGCGGGAGCAGGGAATTTTTACTAGAGCAAGGGAAAAAAAGTCTCGCGCAGACCGGGGCTATTCCCACGGTTTCTCACTTCGCGATGTCTTCGCCATCTCTTCTTGCAAGTTTGAGGGGGTCTCTCTGCGCCAGTCTCCATTCGTTCGGGATGTATATGCCTGAAGCCTTCGCGGAAATATTGTACGTCCGATTTACTCGTGACTTTTGCCGGTACAAGCTTGGGAAGTTTTTGAGAGTCAAACTTGTTTATCACGAATTTCATAGGATAAATTAATAGCGAATATCGCTCTATTTGTATAAATGTGCAATCAATGTATATTAATGTGTCATTTTTTAAAACACAAAGATCGGGAAATGAATCTTAAGCGTTTACGTGGCTTGCGAGACACTTTGATGTTCTGATGAAACTGAGATTGTAAAAAGAAAACTTGAAAAATGTTATTAAAGCTCTTTATATAATCTTCACATTCCTATCTGCCGTAAAAATTCTAAAGTTAATATTTCTTTTTCAAATTTTATGTTCGAGATAAAATATTATCTATCACATGTGATTTTTTTCTATACACAATATGCTATTTTAAACAATTATTTATATGTATATAATAATTCACTTTTTAATAATATTTTTTCATAGTTATAATTTACATACTAGATTGCATTTTTATCAACAATAGATTTATGCTGCACTTATACCATCTAACCAAAAATGTATTTTCTAGTATATAGCAGATACGGTAATGTTAATTAACTAAATTATCAGTCTACTCTTAAAGCTAGCCTTGTTTTATTCAAACAAGTTTTAAGCTTACACAAAAGCATTCCCATGTAAGTTGAAAATTAAGATACAGTTACGCAAGTTTCGGCAAACGACTACTACGGCCATCAGTTTATAATACTAATGAACATAATAATACTCTCTCGTTGTCAGTATTTTGTTGTCGGTAAATATTGAAAATGGTTAAAAAAAATAAAAATATTTTATTCTTAGAAGAACGTTGGAGAACGTTAAAAAACTTTACAGTTATAGTCACAAATGATTATGCATAATAAAAAAGGATATATTTACAAAATAAACTCCACCTTGTAAAGTCAACTTCTCTGTGCGTCAAGAAAGTGCAACCGATCCTTTGGCTGTGTCACGCAAAGAAAACATTATCGTTCAAAATATTTAGTAAAAGCAGTAATATCCGTCAAGCTCAAGTATAGCTCTCGAAATGTACAGTAGGTGCAGGAAAAAGGTATATACAGAGAAAAGAATTGTAGTACCTGTGTAAATAATTAAATCTCTCAAGCTCGCGCTTCCTTTTCCAGCTATGAGGATCCTCTAAATCGTAGACTGGCTAACGAGGTTGCAGCCAGTTATCGCAAGGTCTCTCCATTGTTCAGTAGCACATGCGAGGTGACGAGACAACTTGGTTTCCACGCCAGGCGTAACTCACTCTCGCGTATATTGTGACTTCTCGCGTTGCGTTGTTTTCTCCCGCGTGCGACGCTGACGTTTCCTTCTTCTTTTGCTTTGCGTTTTATTTTCCTTTTGGGTCTTGGAGCTTGAAGTGAGGGTTTCGGACATACCTTCATTCCATTAGGAAACTGTTTACCACTCTTCGAAATTTTTTATATTATTATTATTCAAGTACGATAGTTACATATAGTTAATTTACAGGGTCTCATATATTACATAGTTTTAAATAAAAATTAGACTTATACAACCCTTTACGTAATATTGCAATTTATGAAAAAGATGCTTATAGCTCAGCTTATATCGCTGTATAAAAGGCAACCAAAGAAACATTTTTGCAAAGTAATGAGACATCAACAGAACAACAGATGCATCTATTATTAATAGTCGAGACAACTAGGGAATATTCCAGCAACGCTTCCTTTTTCGCAGTGCGACCCAACAACCAGCAATAACATGCAGCAGCAGCAGCAGCAGCAGCAACAGCCCCTCATTACATTCTTCTCTTGGCCTTTCTCATTTACTTCTCTCATCCTTCGTTCCTCCTCCATTCCCTCTCTCTTGAGTTTCTTCTTCTCCTCAGCAACCGATGAATAAAATATACGGAGACTCGCCGTCCCCCGGCATTGTTTAGCGAGTTCGCGTGTCTACGTGCGCGCCGGTATAATCGCGTAACTATATATATATAAACACCGGCCAGCAGCGAAGGGTCAGCATACGCACCGGATGCTGCGTGCTATGCGCCATCGTGTGGCCACTGTCTATACTCGTGTCGTCTACGCGATTTCCCGCTACGTGTTCGCGCTGCCATTACGTTATCTTCCCTCCCTCTCTCCCTCTCTCTCTCTCTCTCTCTCTCTCTCTCTCTCTTTTAGCCAAGTGCCGTAACGCACAAGCATCCATCTGCTTATATACATATATATATGCTTATAAGTACAAAGCTCAAAGTCGCCGCAGCCAGGAAATTCGTGTAGACGAGAGGGATGACTCACGGAATTCCGAGGAGACAAGGTCGAAACTGTGCGGGTGCTTCTGCGGGTGTATAATACCTCCTCGTCCGACGGAGAGGCTGCGTCACTTCCAGGCTATTATAGAAGTTGCCTGTTTGACTTCTCTAGCTCTTCGGGAAATAGTTGTTTTTTCCCTGCGATCCAGAAATTAATTGTCTACGCGCAGTGAGTTTTTAGCTCGACCTATGCGGTATCACTTAGTTCACTCAGTCCAAGTATTGAACATTGAAAAACTGTAAGCTGTGTAAAAGAATTTTCTTGGATTTTTCTTTTTAACAAAAGATAAAAATATTTAGCCGGAATTGATGGAAGAACAAAAATAAGATTCCTAAATATTCATTCTTCCGTTACTTTATGCAGCGAAACAAAATTTTTGCATAAATTTACTTTTCAGCTCATTTGCAAACAATAATTAACTCTATTATGAACGTCCTTAACTTTATCTTCAAACAGGTTTTGAAAAGCAGGAAAAGACGTTTGTAAAAAATAAAAATCAAAAAGGCCAGCCGGATGGGTAGTCGTGTAAGACAATTTATGGAAGGTGTTAAATGCCGGTAAGCTCTAGTGAATACACGAGCTTCCGATCACGAACGATCATAATCATCTTGAAAACATAGAACGATGTAAAATAAATTTTGCTAACACTCAATATCAATATTGCTTATTAAAAACTAATCAAAAACTATTATTTTACCAAATCTATTAAATTTATTAAAACTGTTATTACAACATAAACGATTTTTAAGAAATTCATATTTCATAAGAAATATGAAGTAATAAATCAATCGCAATTTTATCTAATCTTAACAAATGAATAGCTCTACTCTTATACTATTGGTAAATTACTAGTTTATTTTTCGTGATTCGTTTGGAAAAAGAACTATTTAAATGATTTCTTATAAAAATTTAATTAATGCATTGTATAGAAATATACAAAATTATGTATTTTTACGAGGTTTAATATTTTTGGCAGATAAATAAAGTTGTTCTAGATTTACGGTAGACTTCATTATCAAATCTTCATCGATATTAAGATAACGAAAAACGGTGCCGTCTATTACTGGTTGCCATAGCACAGGAATTAGTTCAGATGTCGTGACCGTTGGTCTCCTGTACATAATGCATAAAAAATTAATATTTTTAGTTTAAAGAACAGTACACTTGATGCATCTTTTTAGAATGATGGCTTACCCGTATTTGGCAAAGTTCGCCCATAGTTCTGTCATTTGTTCCATTATTTTGTAACTTTGCGAGCCTTTCTTTAAGTGTGGAAGACCAACTTGTTCACATATACTCATTTTGAAAAGATATCCTATATCATCGAAGTGACTGGCACCTGTAAATATTTTCATATTTTTCTTTGCCACTTCAGTTACAACTAAAATGAATCTTTAATAATAAATTGTAGTTATTTTTATTACCTGCCATTGGCGGCTTCACCTGAGACTTTATTAACGAAAAACCTGGATCGTAAGTAAATTGGTAAAGATAAATAGGTGCTGAGCTTTTCTCGACTTGTATTTTCACGAATCTATGAATGCCCTCGACGAATTGTATGTCGCCTAACATATTCAGTAATTTTTCGCGATTTTGTAAAGATATTTCGCTACTTTTATAATATAAACGTTTCATCTGCTCTTGAGTCAAATTATATTTGTCTAGTACCCGATCAGCACCAAACAAAAACACCATATTCAAATTGTCATTCATCATCTTAAATTGTTGCTCTTTTGTTAAGCCTGGAACATTGAATTCATCTAATTTTAATGGTTTATCAATGTCTTATTCATTTTGTATTGTACCTGATAAAAAGAACTGGGCCTCGGCATCAGTATACCCTACGAGATAGGGTACATGCACACCTTGCGCTGCAGCTTCGTGTACGGGCCATGGCATGAAAGGATTCGGAGATTTATCATCTATGGTAGGACCAAAAATCATAAGACCCTATAATAACAATAATTACTTCTTATGAAAAGGCATAAATAAGTACATTGATGTGCATAAATCAAAGAAGCATGATAACGGAACATGTATTTAGGCCTCAAAACCGATACCATAGCGACTATAGCATCGTATAGCCCTTGTCACAGAGTAAATTAAAAAAAAAATAATTATCCGTATAAATCCTGGGGAAAGTGAGATATACCTTGTTAAAATAGAAATTAACATGGGTATAATATCTATAGACATAGAAAATTAGTAGAATAGTTCCAAGTACAGTCAGGTATCGTAGTCTATAGATACAATACCCATGTTAATATTCAGTTTTTAACAAGTTATATTAGTTTCTCCAGCGTTTAAATGGCTATTTTTGTTAATTTCCTGTTTGATAAGGGTGTTTTTGACATCCTTCTTAAAAAGACAATACTCACGATATATGTAATTTTTCTCTGAATAGAAAACTGTACTAAATAGAACAAATGTATAGTTTACAACACAAGAAATATTTTGCAAAAAGAATTAGCTATCTACACCTCTACTGAGATATACCTTGTTAAAAATTGAAATTTAACATGGGTAGTTTATCTAACGAAATACAAAATAAGTAAAAATTTTCTGACTATATCCAGACATTTGTGTTGTTCTTTGGTCGACAGAAAGCTGATTCATTTTGCAAAATGATTCTTATGTTGCTACCTATATATTTATATAATTTACTAACGTTTACCATTCAAGGGAAAACTACAAACATATTGGATATTGCTCTATAACTACAATTAATTATTGTTCTTTACGGTAATATTTAAGAATATAAAATATTGAGAAACTTCAAATCTAAATAAACTAAAGTGCTTGATTTATTAAATTAACTGATTTAGTTATACATACAGTTGTAGCTTGCATTTTTTTATCCGTGTCAATTAACATTTTAGGTTCGAGTGTTCTCAGAAATTCGATTACTTCCTTGGGACTTTTTGCTTCTTTCCCCAGTAGGGAACAGAATTTATACGCATTCTTACTCCTTTTTCTGTTACTTGCCCAAGGGTTAAAAGCAACACCGCTTTGAGAAATCGCTTTGTGAAACAAACCTGTGATAAAAAATTCGTTAATCTATTTTCTGACAGAATACATTCTATGATAAAACCGGTAAATGCAACTAAATTTTAGCAAATCGCAAAATAACAGTTAAAATCGTGTAATTATTAAATTTTTCGTTTACTAGTAGCTAGGATATAAATGTTGTGTGTGGTATACCTTTTGATAAAGGCGACAAAGCTAAATAGTGTACCGAAGCGCCACCTGCGCTTTCACCGAAAATAGTAACATTGCCGGAGTCTCCTCCAAAATTTTCAATATTGTCACGAACCCATTGCAGACACATTACTTGGTCTTTAAAACCTTGGTTTCCTGGAGCGACTTCATCTTCCAAATCTAGAAAACCTGTAAAAAGATTATAGCAATATGTAAAATATTTTATAATATAATAGATACACCTAATTCAAATCATTCAATTATTAATAAGGTCAATCGACATACAAATATATCGTGCATAAAAGGTGTAAATTTTCTTACTGGAAGTTTAAAGTTCGTACCATAGCTTACCTAAGATACCAATTCTGTAATTAATAGTAACCAAAACAATGTCTTTTCTTATCAAATAATCAGGTCCATAGAACGTGTCATCACCAGAGCCACAGTAAAATCCCCCTCCATGAATCCAAACTATAACTGGTTTGCGAGCTTTCATATCAACTGAATTTACGAATACATTTAAATAAAGACAATCCTCGTTATCGCTTTGCACGTTTGAGAGCATATCGATCTGCGCACACAGTTCTGCATATTTTTTTGCGTCCCTTACACCTGACCATTTTCCAAACGGCACTGGATCCTGAAAATTTGAAGTTCACCTTTACAGTTATGTTATTTTAAAATAGATATCAATCGAATATCAACTGTATATGTATGAACTTCGTGTACATCGGAAAATAAGCGATATAGTTAACAGCAAATACGGATAGATAAACACGATAAAGTCAAATATCGTGTATCTTATCAAATACTCAGTTTATCAAATCTTATTTTGTATTCAAGTCAAGACACTTTTAAGCCAAAACATTAAAAAAGGTAAGAAGGAAAAATTTATACATATATGTATACGTAATTTTATTACATTATTTTTTTATTTTAGAAAAATGTTATACTTGTAGATTTAATTTTAAAAATTGTTTAGGTTCAACTTATTTCTGCTGGATCTTCTAGTAATTGCATATTTACCTAACTACGATCAAAATATTACTGATACAAAAATGTAGTGCATCTTATTATTTTATAAAAGATACATAAAAATATTAAAAAAGAATTGACATTTATGTGATTTTAATCACAACTTACGAGAAAATATATTCATGTGTCTTACGATAATTTCGAGAAAACTCTACACTGAAGTACGGAACATTTAAAAAAAGTTTATATATAGGTACGTGTTTTTGAAGATTTTCTGGCTGTATAATTAGTTCCAAAAATTAATGAAACTTTAAAATGTATTTTTAAGCAGAAGTATACTTGGTTATTGTTATGCAATTGTTTTCTCGATTATATGTGAAATTTCTGTAACAAATCGTTAGATTCTATAAAATGCATGGAAAATTGATTATACTTAAGTATCAATCACTTCTAAAGGAGCTTCTTAATCCTTCCAAAATGTTATGCGCGATCGTGTATTTTTAATATCTACTTATTTATAATCTTTCAAGTACATGTCATCGTTTCGATCGTGTAGCCAGAATATCAGTAGGGAAAAGCCCAACGAGTATAGTTATCAACATCAACGGTTTCATTCTATGACTTTTTTCAATCAATTTTCTATTTAGTTGAGCCCATTCTCTGTAAACCACAAAATTGGGCTCAAAGAAAAACATATGAACATCCAAATAAGGAAAGTTTTCTGTATCATTGAATGAATGCCATACAAAACCTTATCTTAAAATCACTCAAAAGAACTCATTGACATTACTTATCATTTAAATCAAATACGCGTAATCTCTTAAATTATACTTATTGCAGTGATAAATACTATTATTGAAGAAATATATAAGCACTTGTATCAGTACAAATAAATAGGAACTTCGTTTAAATGGTAATAAAACAACTTGATGCTTCATTGCAAATAGAAAAGGTATTTAATCGTGGAGCTATGCTAATAAATTATTAATACTGCAAACAAGAATAACTCACCTTAAATCTGAGTTCTCCTACTGGTGGTTTTGCATATGGAATGCCTTTGAAAGCACAATACTCGATGCCATCGATGCTACTTTCGATAAGACCGCGCACCAGTCCGCTGCACGTCTCCACCACAGGTTCTGTCATCACGATCGAATGATTCTCAAGCAAATGGAGTTACTCTCTAGATGCAGCCTATTTATAGAACAGAAGCAGACAGGTAAAGGAGGGAGTTAAATATAATTTGCGCGATCTTTACATCATGCGTCGTGATTTGCAAATAATGAACGTGACTGGTATAATAATCATATATCAACATGATTTTTTTCTTTGATAATGTGAGCAAGTAAAAAATGCTTGAAATAAAAATTACGAAAAAATTCAGGTATTAAAATAAAGGATCCCGCAAAAACTTATGGAAATTGGGTACCAGTCAAATTCGCTGAAAATTTAGTATAATGTCGTTTATGATATCTTGGTTAAAAGTCAGTTTTCGATATACAGAGAGTTAAGAATTCGATTATACATTGCACAGTATATCTATATAAAATGTTTTAATCTTTAATATATCAAAAACTATCCATTTTTGGACTTTGTGAACACTAACACTTTTAATCAGGAATATTTTTAGTTAATTTGACCAGCTCCACAAATCCATTCTTTATGGGAATCATAAGAACCATAATATAACCCACGATTAAGATGTCTGAAAACCGAGTATAATATAGTTTATGACTTCCCAATTAAAAGTGTCAATGGCCACAAAGTTTAAAAATGGATAGTTTATATACTGTGTAATGTAAAATCAAATGTTTGGCCCTCTGTATCTTGAAAACTGGCCATTGTTCGACTTTGTGCCCAGGGAGACTTTTGATCAGGATATCATAAACTACATTATACTAAATTTTTATCGAATTTGACAGGAACCTAGTTTCCATAAGGTTTGCGCAGGATCCTTTATTTAATAAGTACATTTCAGGTATTCTAAAAGATAAAAATAATACAATTCATGCATAAGCGATCATGCGTAACTGAGCGAAGTAAAAATTTACATAGAACTGAAGACGAAACTTTATCTTATGCACGAGTGTGTTCTTGCGCTGTCATTCAACCTATCAATTTTATCTCATATAATAATGGATAAGTCTACCGATAAAGCACCTGAAAGATTAAATTGCTTTTTGGGATCTTATAACTATAATTTTCGATAGCACAACCTTGACTCACTAATTAACTTAATAGTCAAGACTATGATTTTGTAAAGTGCACTGAGAAAGAGGATGTCTTGCATTAAATGAATCGTTCATTACAATGTCTAATGTATGACTCCCTTGCCCCAAATAACGTATTCATTAATTGTTGATGAATATTTTCTTAGATTCGGTAATTTTCAAAAAATACGTACCTATGCCGTAACCCAATTCGACAAACAAATAATTTATTCAATTCCGCGTATTCCAATTCACGTTCATTAACTATCTATCAATGGATGGCATTTATATTAATTTTCTCAGGCGCTTCATTGATGGTAAAAGTTCATTGCTAAAAGTCATTCACTGCTGAAATATTAGCCCCTATGATTTAGGCGCATGTGCAAATGTTTCTCAGTTTTAAAGTTTTGAAGTTCCAAAACAAGCATTTTAGTTAGCTGCATTTATTTCAAATTTGTTGACTTAGCATTAATTGTACGATATTTGTTATCGCGTCAAATAAAGAAAGCAATAGTTTATTTCAGTAACATTTGCTCCCCGTGCAATTCATCACCATAAGGCTTATTTTCATTTGCTCGTTCGTGGGAGCCGAGTGTACACGGAGCTATATGGGATCCACTCTGCGCGATCTCCTTAATCGCATCGCTCTCCCTCGATCAGCAAGCGAGCCAATCAAACGACAATCCGCATATATGCGATCGTCGCGGCGCGAGCTCATCGCTTACGCTCCATGTCCACCATATGCCAACCTCGACATTGTATAGATGAGTCAGACGATCACACGAGAGAGGCTCGATTTAAGCACAAGTGTGCAGTGCACCAGTCCTCTCTCTCTCTCTCTCAGAAATCGGATGAAGCCCAGCGGTTGGTCTTCTCCTCGTCCGATCAATCCCCTGCGTGTGCACCAGTTGGAAATCTTTCTCTCCCGGTGTGTTATATATTTGAATCGGCGAGGCCACTCGAGACACCCATCCGGTCATGAACGTCTCTTCTATATATATATATATATATATACTCTCCAGCGTCGACTTTCTTCTCGGTCGCATCGCTGTATGCAAAAGACGCGTCCCATCTCGCTCGTTGTTTCGCCCTTTCTTCCTCCTCCTCTCTCGCGGCAATTTATAAACGAGCTCGTCATCGGCGGTGAAAAGGGAGGCTCGCGCCGCCGCCGCCGCGCAGTTAATTCGGCGGACGAGTGTCGTGGTTATAATGCGCAGTCCCGCACGCGCGCGTCTTATCGAAATTGCAAATTGGTTGCGTCTGCCGGCGAGAGGAGAGAGAGAGACAGAGAGAGAGAGAGAGAGAGAGAGAGCGAAGGGCTCGAGCTTTTATAAATGGCTGCAAGTGACGGACGCTGGCTCCTTTTGTCGCTCCGAGCTCTTTCGTGCGTGTATACATTCTCCATTGTGCGTGGTCGCTCTTCCCTCCTCCTTCCTCGTTTTTCAATTAATACATAGTGGGTATACGCACTACTCGAGACCTCTTTGCCTCGCGATGGCTCTTTTGGGTGTGCGAGAGAGAGAGAGGAGAGACGAATGGGAGAACTCTTATATCGAGCTCAAAGGAGACATTTGTCGTTGGACAAGCCAGTCAAAATATAAACGGGAGCCTTTGAGATGAGCTAATTGTTGTGGAGATTTTTATTTATCTCGCGGTCTGTGGCCTCAGACAAGATGTTGAATTTGTCACCGGCACTGATTAGTTGCTGAGATAGACGCTGCTGTTGCGCTGTATGCGCGTGCATAGAAGGAGACTTTTGGATGGCAAATATACCGGTTTTACGCGCAGCAATTTGACTTTCGAATAAAGTGGAGGGTAATCGGGTAATTATTCAAATGGTTGTGGAAGTTGTTTTACAGGCATAAATGTGTAGATATTGATTAATTTATAAACGTAAAATTTATGTGGCATTAAACTGCAGCTTTATATGGAATTTTGCGTAACAGCATTAAAAAAAAGCCATTAGTAAGTAAAATGTAATCTAGTAATGTAAATATCTGCCTCTATTCATGTAATTAAATTCAACAAGTTTAATGGCACACTTTATGTGTTATTAGATTAATTACAATTACACGCGTGCATGAAATTTAATGTGAATCTATATACAGAAAAGTCTAGAAATAAAATTTTAGCGGGATGTGATTCTATCAAATGAAGATTTATATGAGGCGTTTCACGTCAACTCTCCAAGCACGGCGCGCGAGCGCCAAAACACGCTGTGTTCAACTCGTGTTTAAACTACCTAAATGAACTCAACAAAAATATGTAAAACATAGATTTTGTGTATTTTTTTCTCAGCTTTCCAATGGTGTAAGTATTTTTTCCGAAATTTTTTATTTTCACCTTTAAAAAATATAAAATATGT
>UELU01138670.1:0-13408 GCA_900490025.1 Megastigmus dorsalis
GGTTCTTTTTCCGTCCGAAAAAAGCCCGAAAAAAATTTTCGAGCTCCAGACGGGAATCGAACTCACGACCACTTGAGTCGCTTTGTATTAGCAGGCAAGCGCCTTACCCACTAAGCCAAAGACGGCTCCAATCGATCAAGTTAAAGTAATATATAATTAAAAACAATAAAATATTTATTTGATTTAAGTAACGTATGCGCAGAAAAAATAAACAATTATTGCTCTAAATTATTCAAAACAATAAAATATTTATTCGTATCAAATGATAGAGCATTTAAGAGATTGAAGATATCATTTTATTGTTTTTTGTCACATCGAACATACTAAATAAATATTTCTTTGATCTGTATAATTGATTGTATTAAATCTAAGAAACCGATATTTAGTCTATAGATGGCACAAAGGCCACTAGGTGGCGTCGTATAGATTTTGCATAGCGCCACGTTCTCTCGCAAGCGGCAAGAATGCTGGTCGGTTTGTATATAAGAGCGCCAAAGTCTATAACAGAGTAACCGAGCGTGCGTTCATTGTTAAGCATTCAGCGTACTATATAATGCGTCACAATATATTTGTTCAATAGCGATAATGTAAATTAGTGATGATATGTATAAGTAAGTGTATGAATGAAAGATATTAAGGCTATAAAGTGAAAAAACAGAAGTTGACAAATGAAAACAAATCAAAATAAATAAGTATATATATATGTATATAAGTAAAAGAGTAGAAAATATTATTACTTAATTGGTTATAAAAAGTTAAAAAATTGAAAGTTTTAATAAAAATGGAGGCTGAAAGTGACTAAATATTTCTTTGAATTAATAAAATATTTACTTATTTTATTTTTCCGAAAAGAATTTGTTAAGAACAAACAAATATTTCTTTGAAGTAATTGAATATTTGTTAAGTTATAAGAAAATATTTTTTCAAGGGAAAAAAATATTGTTTAGAATCGAATAAATATTGATTTGATTGGTACATTCCATGTTATTAATTTAATCAAATATTTATTTGATTCAAAACAATATTTATTTCGTTAGAAAAAAATATTTTTCTAAAAGAATAAAATATTGTTTTCAGTCAAATAAATATTTGAGTAAATTAATAACATGGAATGTACGAATAAAATAAATATTTATTTGATTCTAAACAATATGTATTTCTCTTAAAAAAATATTTACTGTATTTAAAAACCAATATTTTATGAACTTGATAAAATATTTTAGTGAATCAAAATTTTAAATTTATTTCATCCAAAAAAATGATGTTACAGGGAGAATTGGAAGAAATTATTTATTTGTTTCAATGAAATTTTTTTTGATTTGACCAATTTTTTTTTTCAGTGTAGGAATATTGTTTATTAATTGTTATTTTATTTGAAAATGATTTTGTCAATTAAATTTAATTAAAAAAAATTCTACTTTCGTAATAATAATTACACAAGTAATAATAATAGTATGATTTAAATCTAAAAACATTACATTCTAATCAATAAAATAGTAAAAATTTTATTAAATTGTTTAAAGTTAGATAACGCAATATAATAAAATGACTATGTTATTTATATCGAGTGATGATAGTTTTATTAAAATTGAAATATAATATTCGCTTAGATTTTAATCGAAGTCATACTTTTTAAAGTTATATTAACTCTAATAGAGTTCACACTTAATGTGCAAAGGAAAAACAATTTTTTCCAAATTTTAAAGCCATTTTTTTATCTAAATATTACAATATAATCACTTTAAGGGAGTAATCTTATTTTTTGTTTAATAATATACAAGGTTTTAGTACTTAACCGTGCCGTTTGCTTGCAAATTCAAAATACATAACGTTCTATATTATATAGTTGTAAGAGAAAAAATTATGACTCAGCTCCTCCTCCTCCCCCCCCCTTCTCAGACCCCACTACCTTCCACTCAAAATAACGTAATATTGTATCGGTTCACGCCATTTTCACATGCCCCCCCCCCCCCCTAATTCACATTAGGCCCTTATTTCACGCCGCCCCTCATATCAATGAAAAAACTACGTTAAATGCCCATATTTCACTACTTGCAGAAATCCTCGAAAAAAGGTTGTAACATACAACCTATATTAACTAAAAATTTTAATAAGCAAATACCGGCAAATACAGTTAAAGCACTGCAAACAGTTAGATTTTAAGTAATAACTGATATTTTTGAGTCCGAGTGAATGAAAATTTTAGTTTATATTTGTAACGTGTTCCTGCGACCGAGGACCATTATTTTTTTTTAATTAAGCGTCTTCGCCTAATTTTTAATGACATATATTTCATATATCTTTTAAATGAGCCATTTTCCTATATATCGTTGAGTTCCTCCTTAGTTTCATTCCAATTCATTTCCTCAGATTAGCTCAGTACTATATTATTATATTTTTATTAAAGCTTCAATATAATAAATTAATGAAAATATGCACATTTGTTAGAGTTAAAAATCGTATTTAGTCAAATTACTATCTCTTGTTTAGTAACATTTGTAATTAAAATAGAGCAAAACAAAATATTAACTCTAAATATTATTATGTCAAAAAATAATTGTAACACAATCTCTCCGATAGATTTAAGTACTTCATGTAATCTAAAAAATTCGAGTAACGTATTCCACTCTCAATATTAACATTGGTGTCTAACTCAATTTTAAAAGATTTAGAAAATTAAAATAGAGATATTACTTGTAGATCGAGTGAAATTTTAACCCTAAAGATTTTTGGCTGTACTGTAGAATCGCAACTCAGCTTGAATCTATTGACAATAATAAAAAAATGTTTTATCAAACTAAAATCAGTCAAAGTGAGCCTTTCCTAATGCAGGACACATACAAAAATCAAGAGTCGGTAAAAGGTGGAAAAATGAAAGGTATAACTTACGGAAGCGAGTATGGTGACGAAGTAGCGCTGCGTCCTCTCATAATCCAGGGTGCGGTTGACGGTCACCTGGCCCTGATGCGGCAAATTTATGCTGAAGTAGCCGTAGCCGTCGGCGGTGGTGATGCGGTCGCGGCCTACCCCGTCGCTGTTGCCGATCCCCGCCCCATCGCCAGCTGCTATGGAGTACTCCACGAGTCCGTTCACCCCCGCGTCCGCGTCGGTGGCCACCACGTTCTTAAAGATCGTCGAGCCTACTGGCGTCAGCTGTGGAGTCGGAGAGATGTACAGGTTAATTTTTACCGATGAAAATACGTGATTTAATGGCGAGGATTATACTGTTTAAAATTACAGCGCGTGATGTCCTTTAAGAAGAATGTTGTAAAGAAATTGCATTGTAATAAATTTATATTAGAATACTTTCTGACTAAAACCGCCATTATCTTAGATATCGCTAGATTTTTTATACAACATGTGTAACGATGTAAATATTGAATAATTTTTAAGTCCATTTCCTGCTAAAATCCATTTTATTAAGAACCTCATAAGTATAAATACTAATTTATTCATATACAATAATTGTTTTTATAAGTATATATAAAGTTTATAGTACGTAGAATAAATCTAAACTAAAACTGAGTAATACCAGTAAGATGCATCTAATAACCTATATAGACAATACATTTTAATTAAATACAAATAATAGAATTTGATTAGTCCTAAACTTCCTTAGGTGTGTCTTAATTTTGTACGTATACGATTCATCCAGCAATCTTCAAGAAGGCCCATAAGCATCTTGCGGCATTATAAACTTATTTATTAGATTTCACGTTACAACGAGCGTCTAATGACAGACTCGTCAGTTCTCGGAGACCCCGCGCGAACCTGTTTATATATTTCATAATATCCAATAAATATCTCAACCGCAGCGCTTCATCACTGCAGAGAGCCTCGCGCGAGTGTAATTTAACGACGAGTGCACGCACCAAGACACTCCTTTCCGTCATCCCGCAACCAAAACCCGGAAACGCGCGTATATTACATAAGATACAACTTTTCTAAAATATTTCCGAACGCCAGAGAGAAAGAGAGAGAAAGAGAGAGAGGCGCTTTAGGATGAACGGATTCATAAATTCGTGCTCGGGCTGTGCTCGGGCATATAATGATATTAATTCGCCGCAGAACGCGGAATATAAACTTCAATTTCAATCGTAAACACGGAGATTAGAAGTAGCCACTACATGCAGCCGTCAAGCGAATATAAGCGTCTGCGCCCGGCTATTTAATTTTCTCATTCCGTGTGCAGTGTGATGCTGCGCGCGCGTTTATCGCTCGAATGTGTATATATAGGATTGCGTATACGCCGACAACACGAATAATTGAGGATAAATAATCTTGTCGGCGTGCTTTTCGGGATTATTGCTCGAAATGACGATCGCTGATTGTTTTAATTGAATTAGCCTTTATGGAACACAGGAGATGTTAAATCATCAGATATAGCGCGATTTTGGTGATTTGCTTCAATTGGATTTCTATGAGGGCTAAATTTAGAGATTTATGCATAGAATAGAATATACAACACTGATTTTGTGGTAGAAAATTTAAGCCACTATTTTTATTTACAAAAAAAAACACTGCACAGTCAGAAAGTGCACTTATTACCTTAATATTATTACAAACTGCTAATCATAAAGAGATCGTAAAAAGATTTTAATCATTTAAAAATGAGAGTTTATTTTATGTTTAGAAGCTTTTACGTGTAAAAGCTTTAAGTAAGCATTATGAGAATAAAAAATATTTTATTTGAAAAAAGTGATCATCTTGTTGTTAATAATTTTTTCAGTATACAGAGAGTATATATACTCTGCTGCATCTACTTCAATGGCACCAAGCATAAGGAAAACTAATCAGCCTTTTTTAAAATATGTTCATTTTCTAAATGATAATGCAAGTTTTTTAGGTATATCTAATGCAATTTTGTTAAGGGTAGATAGAGGCATCCTTCTTTATAAAATATTTTTTTCATCTTTCCTTCAGATTTTTTAATTCGTTATTTATTACACTCTAAATCATGGTACACTTTAAGAATAGTCTTTGCAAAGGAGGTCCCCGGCAAAATCAGAATAGAATGAAGACCTTCAAGAGGAAAAGTACAAAACCATCATGGGAAAGTTAAAGAAAATTAATTGAAAATCGGGTCTGTTTGTACTCGTCTGTTTCTACTTCCACGTATTATGTACAGGGAATAATCTTTTCAGCCTGTTTTTAAACATTCCGCGTCAAGTAAGAAATCAGTTTTAGGATCTTTCTTTCCAAAAGTTACTATTTCTTGCAAGCTGTTTCGTATAACTCTATGTATATATTATCGTAATAAAAAGCACAAAAACGATAACAGGAACAGCTTTATAAATGGTCATATTTAAAAAAGGATTTATTAACACTTTGTTCATTAAACTTTCTACAATATAAATGAGATAAAAATGAACTGATGATTTTATAATCGTTAAACATATAGGAATTCCTTTTAATGCTTGAAAGTTTTGAATCTATGAGATAACGCATAGCGTACCACGATTATTAACTATTACAATTAACAAAAATCTTTGAAACAGTTGATTAGCAACGAGTCCAGCATCAATCTGTACAACGCGCGCGAAACAAGTTTATTCATCAAAGCTTAATCCGTGTAACGCGTTTACGACACCATCGGTATAACAGGAAAAAAACACGTCGATCGGAAGCGCATCAGCGCCATAGCACAAGTCAGAGAGAAGTGTAGCTCTCGTGCAGGCATATAACGAGCGCCATAAAGTAAATTAGCGTTTGAGCCGAGGCGATTGATTCGAATAATCGGGATCGCGCGTACGGAAGGCGGAGCGCTCCACGGTTATAGAATCGATGCTTTTACGAGAGGCTGAAACAGTGGCTGCTCGTCATCGTTTCCTCCGTCCTTCGCATAATGGACTTCTCTCGGCGCCCGATTAAATGCGAGTTAATGCGCAATTTTCTTCAATAACTTGCACAGGGCCTCGTTCGACTGCTTGTTTTGCGCGCCATTGCCGGCCGGACGCGCCGCGCTAACAAAGTGCGGGACGCCTTTAGCAATGTCAGACTTTTCACTTACGCGTAAACAAGGGGGCTAGACTGATCAACTTCCCTCTACAAGGTATCATTTTGTAAGACAGGTGTTCTTTTGGAGGAAGCAAATATATCATCGAAGTGATGCTTTATTAACACACTTTAGTATGAATTTGATGTTACATGATGGAAATATTTCTGAGCAATGTAATTTTTAGAGATGAGAACTTGTAAAATTTCTCTCGTGCGTACTTTTAATTAATTTCTTTAGAAATTCCAACTATAAAGTAACCCCTTTCTATCAATGAACAGAAAATTATTATACACTTTCAATCAATGTATAAAATGAATATGTTTTGGTAATTTGAATATATTAAAATGATTTTCATTAGGCATAAGCGTTCACTTACATATTAAAAAGAAATATTAAAATACCAGTTGTGAATGCTACAGTTGCATTCACAAAATTTTATTTTAATCAACTATCGAGTTGGTCGCAAGTCAGCTGTACGATATTCAAGAATAAAAAAAGGGTAGCGATTGGAAACTTAATTAAAACTAAAATGACAAGGAAGAAAACGAGATTTCGAGCCCGAAATACTTGAGCTCTCGACGATGACCTCGATCGTATATCCAACGAACGAATATCTCGATCCTCTCGAGAGGAGTTATAAGTACTTTCTAATTGAAATCTGATGGCCGACATGATTCAGATCGGATTACTCACCTCCGGCACTGTAGTCTCGTACGGCGTGTTGACGAACTTTGGTGCGTTGTCGTTTACGTCCGACACCCTTACGATCACTGGGATCTTCCGATTACTGTTCGTCGCTCGCACTGTGCAACTCAGCTGAAAACAAAACCGTTTTGCTTATTTATTTATCTATTGATTTTAATGAATACTTTCAATAACTTAGATCATATAAATGTGGTTACTAACATGGGAACCAACGTATTATCGCTATAACTTTTAAAACTCCTAATTACTTGCGTTTACGTTTCTTGGTATTTCATACTCTGAAAATTTTAAAATTAGAATTGAATAGAATCTTTCATCGCTTTTCTACCGTATTTTTCAATATTGTAAAAAAAAGGCATTCGCTGTATTTTAATATCGGCTGAATGAAAACATTGAGCAAATACTTAATAAAGATGCTTCTTTGAAACCTATATTTTCAGTTCAGTGAAGTCTTACAGAAGCCAATTAAAAAAATCGCTGCTAATAAATTGGAACATAGCTTCCTCAATTTTATTTGTTGCTGCCAAAATATTTATGAATAATGCATTCTCTTATTTCATTAATACTAGTTTTTCAATAATAGAAGAATAGTTGTTATATCGGTCGATTATTAACCTTTACGCTGCGGGGGTGGTCCATGTATCATGTATCGACCAGCAGTCAGGTCGAAGACTCTACCTGAGATATCCAGTGACATTATGGATACATTTCGCACGTTATGAAAGGCCGATTAGTACTGAAATTTCCCCGCAGCCTAAAGGTTAATTATACGTAAATGTTTAGAGTTAATTATTTTCTTTTAAACAAAAATTAGAATGGGATTCATAAAGTCCATTATGTGAAAATTACATTTACTGCAAAAGAGTTAACAGAACTATTCGATCGTTAGGTATGCACAACTAAATAGAATTCAATTTTTAACTTAGAATTTATAAAGGATTGCAAATTATGTGGGTAAATATTTTCGTTTTAATTTATGTTCTATAGCTGTAGCTTGTTGATATTTCAGAATGGTTTTCCCTCGCAGTTTTACCAGAAATATTGATTGTAATTATAAGTTTGCATGAAAATAAAAAACATTGGCGTATTAATTTCCGAAAACTTTCCCTCATTAATTTCAAAACGTATTTTTCTTGCACAAGCTCGAATCAAAAGTTAGCTCATGAACTAAAAGTTTTTCAATTCGCCGAGCATCATGGCCTTGTCTAAAAAAAATACGTAAGCAATTCTCCACTGAAAGGAGATTTCAGTTCCTGTATCGAAAGACAAAGTAAAATCGAGCCTCGTTTTACTTCCACAATTAAAAACGCGAAACATATACTCTCACACATATACAACTTTAGCGGGCAGGAGATGCGGTACCGTTTAACGCCAGTAAACAAAGAGAAAGAAGAAGAGGCGCAGGAAAGTTCAGAGCGCGTAAAGTTGCAAATCGGTGCGCAGTATACGCAGGAGGCTGTAAAATGCCGAGCATCGCGCGCGCAGCCTCTTGCATTCTTATACTCGTAAAAAGTTCTGTGTGTGTGTGTGTGTGTGTGTGTGCAATATTTGAGTTTCGCGCCTCCTCTGTTTTTCCTGGAATTTGCGAAAAAAATCAATCCTCCTTCCGTACTTGCACATGTGTATTGCTTTAAAAAAAATCGAAAATATTCAGAGGCAACATATACTTTGGAACATTTTAAAAGATTAATAAGCACCGGCATTTACTTTAAAAAAAACTGTCATGTCTGCATGAGCATGTATTTTTCTAAAATGTTTCTAGCGCACATATAGAAAAATGACAAGCTTTTCAAATTGACCTAGTAGGAAAAATAAGTTTTATTTACTTTCCAATCAAACCGCGGCCCCTTGGCTTCGATAGTTTTACTTTTGCAGAGCCACACTAATATTGCCGCGAGCTGCTATTGTTTTGTCGAATTGTCTCCACAATAATCCTTCCCTTCATGTTTTAAAGAGTTATTTTTTTTTCGTGCCATATTGTTCGATGAACAATAGATTGCGAAATATTATGCGTTATGAAATAAACGATAATCATTTTTCATCGTCATTGAAGTCATTTAATAACTTTATATTTATAACAATGTTATGTATTAATGCATACTTTGTGTTTCGATTATTTAACATCTTGAATTTGATTAAAGTCACCGGTGAGAAATAGATTTGAAATAAAACACGAATTATATCAGTCAAATAAAACAAAATAAATAAATAAAATGAAAGACGTAGCTGTATATCAGCATTTACTATTGCGAAATTAAAGATTTTTCGATTATTTGCCAAATCGGCAAAAATTTAATGTTTAATAGCATGTAAGAATATATGTGTGGTTTATATTGCGGTTATATTTATTTGGTCATAAAAATTCAACAAAGTTCAATAAAAAAAAAGTGCCATTGTAAAAAAACGTATCATCGTTTTGACTTTTGCGAACAGAAAAACTATAACTTTACAGATCAAATATAAGCCTGGATGCAATAAACGAATAAAAGTATGCGAACTCATGAATACAAAAAGAAAAAATAAGAATTTGAACTCCTATATTGCAGACGAGCCCTCGAATCTCCGAAACATTATAACCGCGCGAAGGAGAATTGTGAAATAGGCAAGCCAAACGTGTGCCGCACACACATGCATCAAATGTGCAACTGAAGCGAACGCCGACGAACCACTTCCAATATCATATCGACGCGGGCTGGTAAGAGGCGCGCGATGACCCGCGAAGATATTGACGAAAATTCGCATTCTAAGCTCGCAGCCACCGCAGCTCTCGCTTTCGCTCTTTCCTCGCGAGAACGCGCGATATCCCGATCTTTAAAGAGGCCCGAACCCGGACGACGTTCCGACGCGCGGTAATAGGACTCTTGAGTTAGCAGCTGAGGGAAGCCGATTTGCCGGAAGTTTTTAGGCTGCAGTTCTCCTCGCTGACGGACGCGTGTTTTATCGACCGTCGCGGTATTGCAATCGCTGGGATGACGAAGCTGGGGAAAAACTGTCATGCCAGTCTTAAAGCTGACGTTCAGATAGAACCGAGTATACTCTCGATATTATTATACTCGAATGTATTCTGAATTTCGTTCTAATAATGAGGAGATATATTACTTGAATAGAAAGCTCATAGAGGCTCTTTTGCGGTGATAATTTGAAATGAGACGATTTCAAAGTCTACGTTCAAATATAAATTGATAAAAAGTTAGCTTCTATAAATAAACAATATATATGTCCAATTTAGTATACAAATTGAAAGGAATGGTTTATAGGAATAAATGGATGCAACGGTTAAATCTACATGATTTATTTATACACAAAATGACTTCAAGTTTGCATGTTGCATCCAATTAAAGGCTCTCCCGCAGTCAAATCTCTTTATCGTGATATTTTGAAAAGAATATTCTGCAAGTGAGATAATTTGTTCCTTGAATCATAAAACAGCTCTCCGGTAACCAAATAAATCAAATTCCGGCGTTGTCAAACTAAAATAATCTCGGTGGAAGACGAGGACTTGATAGAAAATGCAACGAAAAGTTAAATTAATACTAGAATAAATCGGAAAGCATCGCTGTTCTTCATTAATTCCATTCCCACTGACAAAAGATTGTTATACTGTGATTCGGAGAGGAATTAAATTTGTTGAATGAATGGAGATTCATTAAGTTTTTTTTATGATGATAATGCAATTCCCTTCTCAGAGTAAATTTAACTCACAGTTGGTATAACATTAATGCGTAAAACAAACTTTATTTTTTAATTGTTCATTTATATAAAAAAACTTTACAGTTCCTATTGTGCCCAAATGACTAATTAGACTTTCCAGGATAATATTTACACAATTTATTATCATTGATACTTTTCTTCAAAACACAATGGGAGAAAAAACTTTTTATCACTGCATTCAAGATTGTTATGTAACTCTAAAAGAATATCGTCACTCGCTTTATACCAAGTATAAATCAACCGTGTTAAGTGTACCTCAATACAATTTTATTTCTGTAAGCCGCCATTGAAATCTATCACTTGGAAAAAAGAATCATAAAGGAAAATAAACAGAACAGAACTTTTTAAACTGATAAAAACATTTAAACTTTGAATAACCCATACTCTAGACAAACCTTAAGAGAATTAATAGCCTTTTGCTACAATGGGATTTTTTTGCAATAGGATCGCATTTTTCGTCAACCCATTTAATCGTGCTACAAGAAATAATTGTCCAAGTATGATTGTCTATAAAATTTCAAAGCAACTCGTGGTAGATTTTGGCCGTCAACATACACAATACGCAAGTATAGTGGTACTGCTAGTGCATTGAAGACTCACCTGAAAGACGATGTGCGAAAGATTTTCATCGTCCCTGTCGAGGGGTCGTAAAAGCTTGAGTTTCTTGCCGTCCAGTGTAAAAAGCGGCTGACGGCCGGCGGAGCTCAGCTCGAGGATCGTCTCGTTACGTGGATCGCCCTTCACGGGAAGCTCGGCGGGCACCGTTTCTTGATCGATTGCTGAAAAATAATAAAAACATGGCCATGTGTAAAAGCCGAGCGTTTCTCTCTCTCTCTCTCTCTCTCTCTCTCTCTCTCTCTCTCACTTCGTTTTTTTTATAGAATGCGGAAAGCGAGCCATAGCGCGGGAAAATATGTGTATTTCGCACGCTCCTTCTTGAGAGGAAGAAGGAGAATCGTTGGGTTGAACAGTTCACTGCTATATCGTTCACTGTCCTTTTTCTGACAGTTCTAAATATTCAGTACTGAAAGAACACATTGCATGATTTCACTTTGCTTTGTAATACTTTTTTTGATGACAGGTAATTTTTGTTTAATGAACTTTATTTAATTCATCAAATAGGAGAATTGCATATACATCGAATCTGTATTTGAATAAAATTTTATTAAGATGCAAAATTTTCAAACACATTGATGACAGACTAAAATAAATGATCTTGTAAAATAAATATCTTGTGGAATACTTTCTAAAAAAGATTTATTGTAAAAAAAGGAAAAACCAAACTTTTCAACAAAAGTTAAAAAATGAAATTTGAAAGACAAAAATAGAAAAACATTTCTAAACCAAAAATTTGAGATATATGCTTTTTTCACTGAAGCGACGGAATTACAATTACTTACTAATACATTACAATAAATCAATAAACTATAACAAGATCTATAGTTTTAATCATATTACTATACAATACCATATAATACAGTTGTTTACGTGCAAGGTAAAATAGATGAAAAGTGGATCTACTGTACTATTACAGATTTATTATTAAGAGGTTGTGAACCCATATTTTATCATAGCCCTGAGCTAGAAAATACTTCATTTAACTAATTAATTAACTTTTAATGATGATAAAAACGTTTTTAGATCAACATATATGATAACCTATTAATTTACCATCTATTTATGAGGCCATTTTCATGAATATAAAGAAATCTTTTTTTCTACCAATTTTTTGTTTTATCGTTAAATACATTTTAAAATTAATTAAGTTGGCTTAATGTTACCTTTACCGGATGAGCCACATTTACAAAATGTCAAGAATGAACCATAAATCGTATTGGAAAGAAGCACAAGAAAAGGTTATAATACAAGACTGTAAAACATATGAGACGCAGACGAAGGAATCAGAGTTTTTATCTTGGCTAATTCACTTACAGCATTCAGTGTATGCTGAACTATTGACCAGTCTAGTCAAGTTCAATGTAATTAGAATCCAAGAAATATCTTTTTTAGACCGCATGAGGATTACGTATAGTATAAAAAAGATTTTACAGGTGCAGAATGTTAAAGCGTTTTGGACCATCTTTTCCAAATTCTTAAACATAAATTGATTTTTATAGTTACAATTTTATTACAGTATTTTGATTAATAATCAGCTAATTCTTTCGTACCGTTAATTTTAATTTAATGAGACTGTCAAGGTAACTGACAAATATCTATATTAGAAAAGAATAATAATACAGTTTCTAATTTTCATCTGTCACTTATTAATACTAACTAGTTTACCATTTCACATAAAGATATCACCTCTTTAAGTATACTAGACTACTTTACCCACATCAATCCCAAAATATAGACAGAGATAGAAAAATTAAACAAAGTATCAGCAAAATCTGGAGTGGTGGTACAGAGACATTATCGGGACGGCAACTATACAGGAAGAAAATGCGCGGAAGAAGCGCTCGACTATAACGGAGCGTAAAATGACAAAAAGCTGTGCGTATACGCGCGAGACACGTAAGCTTATAGTGTCTACTAGCGAGACACGTATCTTGACCAGCAATAAATCCGACCCTAGGGTAACCGTCACTCCTCGAATTCCTGCTCTAGGTCTGACGTGAACTTGTCCGAGATACGGAGGACTTTTCCGCGCGTCATGTTACACAGTTACAGGATTCCTATGGATCTGGACACATCCGGTTATATTGCGAAGCAAGTTTTTCAAAGAATTTATTTTCCTCCTTCTTATATTATGTGTTTTGTTCCGCAACGCATTGAAATAGGGATTATATGAAAGAATGAAACCTTGATCCTGTGAAAAGTGCTAAACTGCTAAACGGAACTTTTAAAAAAATTGGACCTATTTTATTTTTAATAATAGGTACTTTACTTATGTAACTACTTTTTTTCCTTACAGGGAATTAACCCATTTCTTCCTAAGTGGCCATTTTATAGTCGATTGGTTTTTTGCCTAAAAACTTGTCGAAAAAAAAAAAA
>UELU01138671.1:0-62697 GCA_900490025.1 Megastigmus dorsalis
ACTGTCACCCTGGAGTATTACAAATGAATTAAATGAAAGTAATAATAATTTAATCTTATTATGTTCCGTAATATTACAAAATATATATATATATATATTATAAAAAAGACAAACTTACGCTGCAAATACCTCTGCCTGAGCCCGCGAAGACACACATTTCATAAGGTGAATTATACTCAACATTTTTATGAAGATCTATGCAATGTTGAATAGGCATAATACGAGTTACAAGTTTCTGTAAGTGATCTGGCTCTATTTGTCTAAGTGTTAATCCCCAACCAGCAACGGTAGCAAATGAGTCAGGGACTGGTGGCCCTCTTGGCAGATCAACCTTTTTCAATCTCGAATACGTCGATATTATGTCTATTTTTTCTATTAACTGTAATAAGAAATAACTAAATGTAAAATTGTTATTTAGAGTTATTGAATTAAAAAACAATTAATGTGTACACTTTATTCGTATTAAAGTACTTTCATAAATTAAATTTCTCTGCTAGTGTAGACAATGATCAATGTCAAAATTATTTAAAAAAAAAGTATTAGCTACTTTTTTCTCCAAAAATCTTTGAATACTAAAACTATAAAATTTATATGAATCATAACCGTCAATATGGCAACGTCGTGCTTTCCAGGCTTCTTATTGGACCAATCGCTGTAATCATGTAGCTTTCCTATACGGTATGCCAATGGCCTCATTGTTTTACTGTTAGTACCAGCAACAACAACTGTGTTTCTTATGGTATGTTGTGCATTAAAACAATGAGCAACAGTAATTACATGCCTATCGCTAATAATAGAACCTCCGCATCGGTGCTGATTAGTTTCTCCATTTCTTAATGATACGAGGAATCGAAATTCACTGTCTAAAGCATCGACTCCGTTAACTATTGGATTACATTTAACTCCTAAAGATTATAGAAATTCAATTGAGTTACTTAATAACTTTTTTCTCACAAGGATATAAATTAAAATAAAAATCACATATGTAATCATTTATATAAACTAGTAAAATCTTTATTTATAATTTTGAATACTCAAATCCCTTTTATTTTTAGGTTATACCTACGTCTGCAGCTTTCATGAAATTTTGCAGCTACCTAATTTTAAAATCCCAATATAGCCTTGACGTTATTAAAACTAAAATTTTTGCTAATATAAGTATAATGAAATTGTTATTCTACTGATACACTGAGAAAAAAAATCTCTTGCATTAAGTGATAAATCATTTAATGTTAATGAATGTGGATTTGAATATGGCGAATTTAATATTCATACACTGTTAATGAATATTTCACTTGTACGGGTGACTTCTATCAAATGCGCCGCTTCTTAATAGTTAAGAACTTAATAGTTAAGAAACGTAGAGCAAAATAATAGACTGGCCACCTACACGTGGACGAATGAACTAGCCGCTTTCGCGATGTTTGGAGGAACGAGACGTCAAATTGAAAAATAAGGTTAGGAAAGATTTTCGTGAAGAATACTTTTGACTGCGCTTACTGTGCTAGTACATAATTCTCTAACAATAAAATATCTCCTCAAATATTGTTATTATGTACTTTTTTGCAATCTATCGTAACAGCGAAACAAAAACATCGATATGCAAATAACACGTGTTCAGTGATTTTTTTTGCGCGATCAGAGGATCAATTTTAAATATATACAATGAAGCAACAGCACGTAATATCTTCATTACTCCAAGTACTCAATAAATATATGGATATGTCAGCAAAATTAATGGCATATATCACCGAATTCGTGTCATTCGTGTAAAATTACAAATTTAATACCGCGCGCTCGTCGTGACTAAACATCATGTTTTCCACACATGTCCACCGCTAGCTTAATACATTTATTAATATTTGGTAAATATAACGTACATTCCGCGCGGGGTGAGGAACTCACTCATCTTGTCTTCTACGCGAGACCTCATGGGAAAAGAAAGAAAAGGGAGAGAGTCTGAAAGGGAGAAACATACTGTAGTGACAGAGACGAGTAGAGAGAGAGAGAGAGAGAGAGAGAGAGAGAGAGAGAGAGAGAGAGAGAGAGAGACAAAAAGTAAAACTAAATAAACGAATGTGTCAGGGCTCCGAACAGACTGCCGCTGCCGCGATTTTGGAGCTCTGCCCACTCTTACGTACCCCGCGGTAGCATGCAGAAGAAGCTATGTGTGCGTGTGCTCACCTACGCACCTACTTTGTAAAATATATATTCACGAGATTCCCCATGCATACATGCAGCGATAGTTTTTGTCTGCTTATAGCGATATAAGTTATTGCAGACGCTTTATGTTTCTTTGTTTGAAAGCTGCGGGACAATGACGTATTCAGTGACGTTTCTCTCCAGTCGCGGAGGAGAATTTATTAATTCTCAAAGACTTTTTTAACTTATTTTATAACGTTAAAAGGATGAGACGAGTCTATAGGGTTCAAAGTCGGATCGTTGTTCCGAAAAAATGTATGAACTCGCGGATCTGGCATGCTCATGGCTCTACATCGATCCTATGATAAATGGTAGGTATAGGGTTTAATTCAAGATCGTCGTTACGAGCGTATATCCTCGAAAGCTATTTGTAAGGAAAGTTACCGAAGGGGGGTTGACGAGATTAATGGTAGCGGTTCGCTGCTCAATGACGACATTGAACTAACGTTAAACTTTTCTACTTCAATATATAATATCTTTACTTAACAATCGTTTTTCTTTGACCGTAAATTAAACAAATTGGGAAGCTGCGAGTCACGCATATATTACAAATTGCAATTGATTCTTTTGGAAGAGCAGCAGCACCGGAAATGCTTTGTAACACGCCAGCCCTAGAATTTCGATTTTAAATTGTTACTTAAGTACATTTCTCCGTAAAAAGCAAGTGTATGTATGTGCATACTATAATCTGGTGTTTTCCCGTTAATGGGCTTTCCGCGTGGCTTAAACTCTTCGTGTTGTACAAACAATAGATCCTGAGATTGCATCTATTAGCATTTTAAACGTCCAGGAACATAAATAGCCAGGTTTGACAGAAAATAGCAGTGGTTGGTATAGGGGAGAAAAAGAATGCAGTGGAAACGACAGGTTCTACGGTCAACCGGGTCCAAGTTTTTCTAGAGAAAGCTTCTTCGCCCTGAGGTTACTTTGCATTGTTTTTTTGTTTCATCGACCGCGCTGCAATCAGTCGTCCCTATCATTTTTTCCACTGAGAAATTTTTCGAAGAGAACGAAATGGAAAAATCGCGAATGTTTGGATTAAAAGGCATAAAATTTAGATTAGCACACGAGTCGGGATCCGATAAACCGATTTTTATCGAGTCGAATGAAATATCACGGCTGAGAAAATGAGAGGACATATATTTTCTCGCGGTGTGCTGCACGTAATAAAATCGTTTATCACGAAAATTTAGGCAGTAAAAAGGGGGGTTGACGGCTCCGGAATTTATTCGTTTTCATTTTACATAGTTCAACATATAAAGGCAACTTTTTACGATCGAGCGTTTTCCTCTCTCTCTCAACGAGAACGAACGTCATCGCATTTCTACATGCATATTATACGTTCAAAAATCATTTGCACCAAATGAACATAGTAGTCCACGTGTACATTCCACAGATTTCACAGACACGCTACAGCTTTCTATTTGTCCGGCTGCAGAAACATCCTCCTATATTCTCCATATTCTCAACCGGACATTTAAAATCCCATAAATCACACACAGCCCACACTGCACACACATATATAGGTATACGCGAGGAGGCCATGCAGTGTGGAACATCCAAAAACGAGCAGTCAAAGCCTATACTCGAATGCCCATCATCTCGGCGCCCCCGCTCGAGATTTTCCATCCACCGCGGCCATAAATACACGGCTGCATATATATAAACAAGTCCAACCCGGCGAAATCTCAATCGTTCGCGCTTACATATACCTCCCGCACAACTCACACACTGTGAAGCACAAATCGAATTCGACGCGAGAGTTTCGCGCCGGCAGACACTGCGTGCATGTATATATAACGCGCTGCAGATCACTGCAGCAGCAGCAACGGCCTTTATAGCTATAGGTTATATAAATTTCGCTCGAGTCTAGCGAGTCGCCTTCTGAATCGGCGCCAAGGAACTTTTGCGCGCCCAAGGAATTTCGGGGCTTGCCCTCCCCCTCCCTCCCCCTTCCTCTCCGCAATATTCGCTCGCAGCGGCGGAAAATAGTCCCTCTCTCTCGTTCCTCCCACTACTCTCGTGCAACACTCCTCCGATTCCCTCTCTCTCTGTCGAGCGCATCAGCAGTAGCAGTAACAGCAGCAGCGGGGAAGCATAGATCCTTCTCTTATTTGCGATTGTCCGGTGGAACGCTCGCGCGAGCAGGGGCCGATGTCGTTGAACCCGTCGTCGAGCAGCACAAGCAGCAGCAGCAGCAGCAGCCGAGAGTGCAGTATATATAAGCCTAGGCAGCTCTTCTTCGCTCTTAGGCGCGAGTGTGTATAGAGCGGCTTTCCTCGCTTCGCTGCTGCTGCTGCCGCCGTCACACTACGGCGAATGCCAAGCTTCTGCTGCCGGAGAGACAGAGGGACAAAAAAATTCTCGCGATCCGCGACGAGGACTCGTATTTGCGCGCGGCTATAAGCGCGAGAGACACTTGCTCTCGCGCCCGTATAAGTAGCCACCGCGGCAGTCGATGTTGTTTACTCCTTCCGTAAAGCGCGTCGACGAGAGTTCCGAGATATTAGGTTCTTTTTTTTACTTCTTCTTCTTCTTTTCGACTGCTGAGCGCGGGTATAACGGGAAAGGACTACAAATGCGGCGGAGCTTCTTGCTCGAGAGAGAGAGAGAGAGAGAGAGAGAGAGAGAGCGCGACGCTTTTCCGAGGAAACAATTCCATCCTGGGAATCGTTGGGTTTTGCTGCAGCGTCGAGTTTGTCGAGTTTGCTTAGATCGCGTGGGCTGAGCTCTGTAATAAAAGCCTGTAATATTGCAGTTGGAGCATTGTGAAGCGTAGTTAATTTATATTAAGACCGAGCTCGAAAGGAAAATACGCGTGCTATGGCTACTTTTTATTTATTGTCGTTTATTGTTGTGTGTTTTACAGCGTACGGTAGCTAATAATTTATGTATTATTAATGGCTAGCACAATGCTGTCGACTTATTTTCACGGAGATTAAAAATAACTTTTTATGTATACTGCATATAGAAAAAGAGAAATGCACGCTACGATATTTTTATGATCACGGTGGAATTTTTAAGACTATCGAATGAATGTAAATCTCTAAAAATATAAAACTGTTTATCACGAAATAATCTACGACATGAGCTATTCAGATTCTACGAACTACCTCGATATAGTAATGTTTATCCATCCGAAAATACCTATAAATAAAATCTAAATCTATTTTTACTGAAATAACTCGTTGTCAATATATCGTTTGTAATATTGTTAAAATAACAGATTCTGGGAGACTTTGTTTCGAAACAAACTGTGAATAAGCACCCAGAAATAAATGCTTCCTTGGGAATGCAAACGAAAGAAGGAGACTGCAGTGAATTAAAGAATAAAGGAGATGCGATTATTTGTCTTCCAAGCTCTGTAGTTTAGTACGTATTTCGGCACACCTCAAATTGCATTACGTGCTTATGTCCTCGGGGATATACAGCTTCTCGAAGAAATCTCGAGACACTCGGTAATACTGTTAGAAAAATAAGGGTCGTCGACGGACGCTGCATTCACTGGGGCATTTCTACGCGGGCTGCGCCTTTTCTTTTTTCTTGTATTTCTTTGCGACTCCCTTGGACCTCTCTCGTGGGAAAATAATACCGCTGAACAAATTGACATCGTTTCATGATATAGAGCACACAAATATATATATATATATATATATAGATCAACGATGTATAGTTACAAGTTGTAAATCAAAGTACGTTTTGTAACGTGTATTTAAACATTTCTTAAGTGTATAGCTTCTACCGGCATATATTATACCTACCTGTACATTACTTTTTTGCATTACGTAATAAAATAGATACTAAAGATATTATATTTTGGCAAGCTTTTGTGCGCAAAGATTCGTTGCTAAAATATCTCGAGTGAAAAAGAAAATCACTCAATTCGATAATCCTTCCTCAACGTATTCCCGCACTGCAAAGCGACCAATAAACGAACAATAAAGAGATTATCCCAAAAACGTGTAAGACCAAATAAGCAGCTAGAAAACGTCGTTATAACCGTCGCGGGCAGCGTCGCATAACCTCGTCAAGCGAGAGACCCATAAAACCGTGAAACAAAGTTATCCGCGATATTCGTGTAGCGGCTGCAGCGATGTTTACCCCTCTATATAAGAAAACACAGGCGACACAGAGTCACGTATTATACAAGTCGGGCGTTTCAGAAAAATCCTGGCGGTTCGCCATGGCGGTGGAAGCTCTGCACACCCACACATATACGGAGGATATCCGTGACCGAGTCCGCCAAGCCCTGGCGTTCCCCGCTGCGAAGGATTCTATCGATTGGCCCGACGCGACTAACCCACCCACTCTCTCTCCTTGCGCGCACACCGTGTCAAGCTCCGAGGGGTGTATTCGCAATCCTCCCCTCTACATATACACGTGCAAGCAGCTACACGTATACGCTTGTACCACTGACCTACTACCACTATGATAGTTGCGGGACGAGCGCAAGGTGAGGTCGATCTCCCGCAGAGAGGTAGAGAGAGTAGAGCAACTCCCCTCGCGGAGCGCGCGTCATGGACTCGCCTGCAGCTTGGAAATTCGTCCTGCCAGTATGAGTTTGTCTCTGTGTGAGTTTGTCCTCGTCCTACGCCCGGTATTTCTTACTTTGGGCATTACACCCACACGGAGTTTCTATCTGCCCGGCGTATTTTAGAGGATTTGAGAGAGGGGAGAGAAAGTTTGAGAGCGTAAAAGGATCTCCGCGGAGCTCCTCTCGTTTCCGAGGCTGATGTGCAATGTTCTTTTTTCGCGCGCGGAATATATATTCTCGCATTTACGACAAGCGGGCGGCTTTTATGATCCATTCTATTGCCGAAGCGAGTGAAAGATATATAATTTTGGCCTTTCGCTTTTAATATTTCTGATTTCGAATTGTTGCGAGGACTTTCGCAAGATGTACTTTTTCTTCATACGCGTGATGCAATATCCAAAAGTCGCAGTTGTTTCGATATATACATCGCACACTATTTCGAGGTCTTATGTACTCGAACGAGAATATTACCTGAAAATGTTGAAAATCACGTCCGCGTGCTGTTCTACATTTCGTATTCTAATGACGCTGTGATTAGTGGCGATATTTTATCGTGTATACGTACTGCGCGCGAACAATATAACAATGCACCGCGCGCGAGTGAAATCTTTATGGTTGCGCAAGATAGAAAAGCACACGCGTATATCGCTCGCCGATAAATATAGAAGAATCGGTGGAAACATAATGGAGTCCGCGAGTGTCCGAAGTTGAAAAAAAAGTCGCGCAAATGATAAATCACTCGTGTGGCGCCGTGTGCGATCTTTGTATATCTCTGAAAAAAATCAGCTGGTACTGCGTGACTAAATGGCTTTGATTTTATAACTGACGTGTTCGAGCTGCGAAGGCTCGCGCGCGCTCCTTTTGTTACCGCTTATACGACGGGGCTATTAAGAGCAGAGGCTCTCCGCTTATATATATATACGTTCTCCATTATACGATCGCCGACTCGGTGATGTATTGGCACACACGGGCCGCCGCCATAGTCCCGCACTTCGCTTATGCAATTATACTATACGTGTGTGTGCATGCGTATGCGTTCGCGACGGTCGCACGGGTGCCTTATCGCTTGTACATACCCGGACTTTTCCACCTCTGAAGATCGACAATCTATATAATGTTGAATTAGCTAAATGGCGAAGCGAGTATATACATTCCCGACTTTGATTATGTTTCTTCGCGGTTTGCGCGCATTGTTTTTCTGCGGCTCTCGCGAAAAAGAAATCTCGTCGAGTTTTAATTCGTTTTCGTGAAATGACAGTAGTGCAGCCGACTATAAGGAGGGGATTAGAAATCGTGATATGGAAATGGAGTGTAATTATTTATAAACTACTGGCCGATGTACGCGAACTTTCTCATTTCGCTGTCGTTATACGTATACACGGCAATTCTTTTCTGGAAGACTTACTGCTATAGTAAAACTAGGTAAATTAAAACCAAACAATTCGAAGACTGTCCTGAAATGAGTTTATGCACATTTCCATTTCTGCCACAGTAGCTAACGAATGATTTACACCGGCCCCGACTATGATTATTCCACGCCGCAGCGAAATAATCGACTCCATAATTAAAAAAGAAAAAAAAACAAACGTTCGGTATGCCTATCACAACGGATACGACAAAACTGCCACCTGAAATATTACGCCCAGGCCGAGGAAAAATTAATTCTTCCGAAAAAATAGAAACAAATATATACGTCGCTATGGCGGACTGGCACTTGTAAAAAATCGTTTCGAAAAGAACGAATTTGCCCAAGTCGTAAATCACCGGCTCGGGCTTCGCTCACCGTATATATACCTATATACACACTCTCGTCATTGTATATATACTCACAGAGAATCGATAAAAGATTTCACTCGGTGCTGGTGCAGCAATATGCCTCGAAATTTCGCAGTGACGACCCCGGAGGCTATTGTATACCGCACTACACCAGAGATGGATAGATAGATAGATATTCGATTATTTGCAATTTAATACAAAATTAAGTGGTAACAATTATTGTCTTACAGATAGTTAACATTGTTTTACAAAATATGAGGACAGTCTTCGTTTACATTATTCTATATAAAATATTGCACTTACTATCTATGATATCACATATGTTAAAATTTAATACAAAAATCAGTCAATATAAAATCAGTCTTCAAAATATTTAATAGGTAATATCCCGGTTCATTAAGTCGAAGGATTTTATACGTTAAAATGGCGGCAAAATACATCCTCCGACTGTCAACGCGCAACCAGCCCAGCCTCATCCCTCCTAATACCGTAGACAAATCGCAGACATGTGTTATTCAGTCTCTGTAGTCTAATTCTCTGCTCATCGGACGCATCAAGACACACGTCAGCGCAGTAATCAAGATGGGGTAAAACTAGAGCTTCAGCCAGCCTTCTGCGTAAGACCTCGGTAGTACATGCCCTTATAAACCGCAGGCTATAAAGGGCTTTATTGACTTTTTTCGTTACACAATCGACCTGCGGTTTCCACGTTAATTTACTATCTAATGTAACCAAGGCTCACAACGGTGTCGGAAAAAGGCACAAGCGCTCCACCCCCATATCAACGTCTGGCAATCCCATTTTGACCAAATCATTAACATGTTTACGTGAACCAAACAAAATTGCTTTAGTTTTGCCAGCATTGAGACGGAGGGACAAGCGCTCGGCCCACATCGACACCAATCGTGCCGCATCAGACAGGCGAGGTATGCCCTCTAGAAGTTCACCCACAGGTACTTGTAGATAAACCTGGAGGTCATCGGCATATAGAATGTGCTTGATCGTCCCACGATCAAAGAGGTCTTTGAGGTCCTTGATATAGAGACTGAAGAGCAAAGGCCCGAGGACCGACCCCTGTGGTACACCTAAATTTGTCTCAACCCACGAAGAAGAACCGTCTTTAGATAACACGCACGGTCTTGTAAATACGATTTAATCCACAGGAGTGCAGACCTCGAGAACCCGAGATCGCGCAATTTACTCAACAGTCTCCAAAGAGAGATGGTGTCAGACGCCTTACTGAAGTCAAAGAGCAACAGCAAGATTGTCATCCTTCTATCAATGCCTAAACGTATGTCATCAGTTAGTTTAAGCTGGGCTGTCTGAGTACTGTGATGCTGTCTGAACCCAGCCTGAAAAGGATCGAGAATGCCGGTCGTGGAGAGATAGCTGGTAATTTCAGAGTCTGCAATCTTCTCAAGCACCTTAGAAAGAAAACACAGTAGGGCAATCGGATGAAAGTCCGAAACTGAGGATGGAGCTGAAATCTTTTTTAAGGCCACTAACTGTGCCTGCTTCCAGGTACTCGGGAAGACTCCCCGAGTAAGGAAGGTGTTAAATAAACGGACGATGTAATTCCCTAATACTGGCAGAGACTTCACCACCACACTCTGCGGTATGTCATCCACACCCCTCGCCTGTGATGAGAAATGGGAAATGGCGAGTACAACATCAGCAAAATTTATTGGTTTGAAGGAAAACCCATCTTCAGACGCGGATAAAATTATGTCCATTACATTCTCTATGTTTTCATTGGGTGCGTCCGGGGTGAAACCATGCAACTCCTCGCTGCTTTTAGGCAAGAGGCCAAGGTTACGCATTTCCCTCCAGGTGTCTTTTTTCTGATCAAGAGCATCATTTAAATGACTACTTAGAAAAGAGGTACGCGCTTGATCCGTGCGCTCCTCAACCTCATTGCGTAAACGGAAAAACTCATCCAACAACGCAGCACTCCCGGTCCTTTTATAGCGTCTGTGCGTGGCGTTACGTTTATCAACGAGAAGCTGAAGCTCAGTCCCAATCCATGGTGCTTTACCTTTTCGAGGAGTTATGATTTTTAATGGAGCTAGTTCTATAGCTGCCATGAGATTGGAACCAAGACATTCAAGCGCTCCATTCAGGTCAAAGTCCGACTCTAATGTATTTGGTTCAAATGACAACCAGTCGCAGCGACACAAAAATTCATTTAGCTTCTCATAATTTATCTTACGATAATCTCTATAACTAAAAACATCCTTTGGAGGAGAAACTATGCAAAGGTCGATAGTGACATCAATAATGTTGTGTTTGCTGCGAAAAGGTGCCAAGTTGTTCCCATAGTCACGTACAGTATCGTTATAGTCGACAAGCATTACATCAATGCATGTGTGAGAAGTCTCAGTATGATGCGTAGAGCCGTGCCGGATGATCTTAAGGAAGAGTTCATTCTCTATAGGTTTCGAATAAACTCTGCATCTCCACCCGTCGACAACAAATCCGCATTCAGATCCCCCATAAATATTTTGTGGCTATAGTTACCGCACAAATCCCGCAGTGATGAAGGGAAATCGGGATCACTATGAAACGCTATTTTTGGGGGCCGATATATTATCCCAAGAGAGATAGAGAGAGAGAGAGAGAGAGCGAGAGTCTTTCTATATAGGTATATACACATAGGGTATATATACGCAGCAGCTCTCGGTGGAAATCTCTCATACGACGTCAATATAACGCTGTAGGCGTCCCATCAAGCCACGCGTCGTTAATTAATAGCGCTTAATTAATATACGCGCGTATAATACACTCGATACGCGCCCGTTCTCTTTGTTCTACGCAAGCGTTCGCGCAGTGCTTATATTTGCCGATATATATATATATATATACGTATGTACGCGCTCGGCCAATGTGTTTACCAGATATTCGAAACTGATTTCTCTATACGTTGCGGTTCGGCGAAGCGCACGCGCGTCTGCGATTAATTGCACGCACTCTTGTGAGAACCGTGCAGAGCCACTCTGATCAAATGCCGATAATTAACGCGGCCGCGCGAGCGTTTACCTTTATCGTGTGTACCAGTGTGTATGTGTATGTTCTCGGCACCAACAACAACGCTGGTTCTGTTTTCTTTTTTTAAGCGGTGCGCTCTACATCGGGAACCGCGCGAGTACAAATGTTGCGGTTCGATATAAGTATATATGTATAGGTGCGTTTTATCTCTTGGGTGTGTGTGCGAACGAGTGTCGGGCGAATTTATATCTTAATAAGGCAGATATTAATTAATATATAGGGGGTAATGATGACGCGCGCGCGCGGATTTACGATATAGCTAAAGCCGTTTCGTATACAATTTGTCGAAGCGGTAATTTGACGCGTTTCCATTGATATTTGTGCGGAGGTTCCGTTTCGCCAGAAGCACTTTTGTACTTTCGTTCATTCATTTATTACACAAAGCTTAAATTTATTTTAATGGATTGCTCTTTCGGCAGGCAATATTTTTAATGCACAAAATTAGTATATCCATTATGTATTTGAAATACTTTTTACTTTGTTCCTTTTTGGGTGCGAAACAATAATTGCGAAACGTCAGATACTTACCAAAAATTAAAAAAGCTACGTACACACTGAACGCGTCCTCTCGCTTTATTCAAGCATGTATATGTGTATGCTTGTAGAACGAACTTGGGACAAAGCGATATCGCATGAAGCCCATTTTCCAAAGCTAAATCGGCGCTCGAAGCGAAGTCGTTATGTTGCGCAATGTTCAGCTTTGCATGAAAACGCACACCCACCCACACACGTGTTATACGGGTTATTACGTATTGTTACACGCTCGGGTGAATCTATAATTAAATTGGCTTTTAATTTAATGGAGATCGAATATATATACGTATATAACACACCTTTTACAGCCTATATATATTGGAAGGTTGAGCCGAAACGTTTCGATCCGCTGCTTATACACACTGCTAAGTATACGTGCACGCGTGGGTGTGGACGAGGCTATGGTGTTTCTATCGTCCATTTGTTCGATTGTACATCGGAGGTCTGTAGCTCGCAACCTATGACTCTCTCATGTGGTCCGTTGATTAGAGGTGAGGTTTACTGGAAAACACACAGTAGCTGCTGCTGCTGATGCGTGTAGCGCGAGCCGAGTGCAATCACCGGTAAGAACCGCGCGTCGCATGTGTGTACCGTTACTCACTAATCAACTATCAATGGGTGAACTCGTTTGTGTGCGCGTGCGCGTGAATAGATAGCTTTTCATTTAAAAGGAATAACTATACTTGGAACGAGGTCGAGCTGCTTATCCATGTTCTATTGGCCTCTCGATGTTCGTTGTATTCATTGTGCGCGATTTTAAGCGTTTGTTGTTGTAATTCGCCGCAGTGATGTCATCTATCGTTCTATACCAATACGCCAATGTTATCCTTGATAATACAGAGCATTATTATGCTTGGTAAAACAAGTCTAATAAAATCCAAGAGAAACTAATCAAACGAATTATTCAAATAATAATATAAAGATATATTTTTCTGTTTTAAATTCATCTTTTTATGTCTAAACGAAAATTCTACCCACTGGGAGAACATATCGATCCAGTAATACTATATATATGTAATATATAGAGTGGCAAGAGAATTTCAAATCTGGTGTTTTACAGAGACAAATAATGATATAATCTATAGGTATTACCTGTTCTTGCAAGTCCTGAATTCTGAAGTAACATATATTATGAAGCAAAATTAAACATCAAGCGTGTACATCCCAATTCGAACTCTACTATTAAACTTCTCCTTTACTAGCTAAAAAAAAACAATCAAAGACATAAATTATTAAAACCTATTTTTCCACTGAGACTTTGCCCAATATATATTTCTAACATAAATATATTTCAAAGTAAATCCCGCGTGCGAAGAAACCAAAGCTCTCTCACTCCATTGTTCGGCCTATATATCGATGCACGATTTCAAGTATATCCAAACGTTGATTTATTCGCTTATTGTAATAAGGTCTTTGAATACATACATACATATATATATGCTGTGTTTAGCTGCCTATACTGACGTAATTTAGCCGCGTGGCAATGTTTCAATAAAATCTCTATAAAGGTGTTCTTATACCGAGCGTGTATATATATACAAGAAGAAAATTAAAGAGCACGGGCACGCTCGGTAATTTCGATAACTGGCCCCCGCGCGACTATAAGAACACCTTCATAAAGATTTTATTGAAACATTGCCACGCGGCTAAATTACGTCAGTATAGGTAGCTAAACACAGCATATATACACACACACACATATATATACATCATGGATTCGTTAATAAGTAGAAATTATATATAAACGCAGGATCTCGCAAGTTGTTTTAAATCATCGCGGGAAGAGGCCACGCCGCTCGATTTGTCCATAACATTCTTAACCCATCAACGTCGCGCAGTCCGCGCGGCACTGCACAAACGCATTTCAAACATTCGAAAGTAATTGTTTTCCACGTCATATTTTTTTTCCGTTTCTTTCTTTTCTTCTTCTGCGTCAGCGTTCGCTGTGCACATGCCCTACCCCGTTATTTATCGCCTATATCGTGTGCGAGCTTTAGGCTCGGTGAACCGTACGTGTGTGTACATTACGCGCGCTTGCGTAACTCGAGAGCTGCTGCACATTTGAACTGTGCGGGGAGAGTTGAACACGGTTCGGCCTATGCATACACATGCTTCGATTATGACGTTCTCCGCCTTGGCGGCGGCTGTGTTTTTTTTTTCATATACTCGCGCTGTATGGTTTTCTTTTGGTCTCTCTCTCTTTACACAATGCTAAGAGAGACGCGCCCCGAGACCCTTTCTCCGGCTGCGGCGACTTTATTTCTCGACGTGCGCAAGATGCGACGACGACGTTGCGTAAGATGTACTCGAGAGGGACGCTTATTGTGGATACAGGCGGTGCCACCGATGTTACCGCGATGGGCCCTATACTGTCGTGTTTTCTCTGTGTATATACCCGCGAGAGGAAAGATTGTTGCGGGAGATACGTCTCTGGTCTATGTCGTGTAGCTGCGACGACTGCGTTTCTCGCGGTAGATTTTTGTATGAAAAATGTAAAAAAAATTACGGTTGCTAGAGTATAAAGGAATTTTTAAAAGTATTGATCAAATAACGGAAGATATATAGTTTCTACCACATTATTTGTTTTATCTTACTTTCTTATTACTTATAATAATCTTGGTTATAATAAGTTTTTTGCTTTTAATAATGGAAGAGAAATTCGTTTAATTATATATAAAGCTAGCTTTAAAATCTTGTATATAAATGACTTGGAAGAAAAGAAATATTTGGTACTGCGATTGCTTTTCGCATTACGATTAAGTCTATGAAATAACTACTATTATACTTAATTTAAAAGAAAGAGCGCACTTCAAATAGCGTGAAGAAAATAAAGGTTTTCTGTGCAACTTTCGTTATTTCAATTTAATGACAATAGAAATTTTCACATTTTAATTAAAGTATTTTTCCATTATTTTCTTAATTAATAACTATTTAAATACTGTAGAATAAGCCGAGTTACAAAATTGTTAAATAAAAAAGGCTTACGCGCATTGTGTCTCGTGTACAGTATAAAAAGTGATTAAAGTCAAGAAGGAAGTGCGAGAGAGAGAGAGAAAGAGAAAGGGATAAGTAAAAGATACAAGTGGCCAGGGTAGACTGGTTGGCGTCCCTGCGGCACGGCGGCTTCTTCGCTTATAAGCGTGAACTGCATTTCAATCGGATCCGTACAATGTATCAGAGGAGTGTGAAAGGTAGATTGTACCAAAGTGAGAGAAGAAAGAGCGCGAAGTGATCGCGCGTCCTTCTTCTCGACATTCTCTACGGCTACTCCGGTGTCTTGATATTTTTACGCACACACATATATAAAAGTGTTATAAAACGTACAGATATAAAGGCACTCGATGCAGTCGAACGCACGATACGTGATATATATATATAGGTGTGTTTGAAAAAGAGACACAGGAGATGGCGAAACGTGAATTGGAACGAATTCCATTCAAGACGCTCGGGGACACTTCAGAGCGAAATGGCAAAGTCGATTCATCCGTATATACGTATACTTTCTTGCTATAATACAAGTCGATAGTAGAGGTTCAATTTATTTTTTTTTCTCCCCCATCTCCACCACCTGCTTTTACAATGGAACTGAAACGATTTTTTTTTTAAATATATACATATTGCGTAAGAATTCACATGACTTCTTTTAAATTCAAAGAACTTCTTGGAGATATAAAGGTTATTAAACAAATTAAACTTTTTCAAATGGCCTATTCGAGATTGTATTTACGGAGAGAAAATTCAAAT
Source organism: Megastigmus dorsalis (assembly GCA_900490025.1). Lineage (NCBI taxonomy): Eukaryota > Metazoa > Arthropoda > Insecta > Hymenoptera > Megastigmidae > Megastigmus > Megastigmus dorsalis. Next base: position 15,836 of record UELU01138671.1, read on the forward strand.
TTTAATTTAAAAGGCACAACGAGCGCTCAAGTTAGCTCGAGACAAAGCGAGTATTCCATTTTCTTTCTCAAAGCGATTAAAATTTCAATTCGCCTTTACCTTCGGATATAATGCATCTTAGCGTTGTTTCAACTCGCGCATAATGGGCGCATATTACAACTTCTTGCTTACTATGTCAATGCGCAAAGTATATAGTAAAGCTCGTTTATAAATTATTTCATATACTGCCACAACAGACTGCAGATGAACGTTAATAATAAACGTTGCTATATAACGCGTCGCTGCTCCATAAACACTATAAAGGTCATATATTATTTGCCTTGAAATAAAGCGGAACTTCATCCCGCCTACTACGCAATATTGCCGCTGCATATATAAAGGATTTTTAATACACATTTAGTGACTCGCAAACTCAAGTCACTATTATATATACGTATATAAAACGCTCCGATTCCATATCCGAGACATCTCGCGATCCTCCGCAATTCGCATCCACTCGCGTGCATAATAATCAAGTGGTTCCGAACGAACGACTATATTAAAACACTTTATATATAAGGTAAACAATAGCTTAGTACTTCTCGTTACGATATCTCTCGAGGATATTTTTCAAATATACCGCCGCAGCGTTTGCTCTCGACTGTTTGTCCGCCTGCTTACACACGTCTAATTTCCCATGTTACACGTGGATTCCGTTTACGCTGGAGACGAGGACCGTGTGTTACGTACCGGCGATTAATATTTCGGTGCAAGCGCGCGTCGATATACTGGGTATAATAATTCAAGAGCCGAGAGTGCAGTCCACCTGTCTCCGATGTGTATCTTGAACCAACACAGCCGTATAATCATATTGTGTCCGGCTCGTTAAACCCTAAAAATACGCTCATTCTTAATTAATGTATATACATAGCTGCTTAACATTACGCTTCGCGTGCCGTTGATCTTTAGGAGTATCGTGCATTTCAATGGTAATTATGCATTCATCAGTATCAGGAACTATAGTCTACTTTCCTCTTTTCCATCCTCGTTAATAATCATATCAAGGTATATATTTTTTTTTTATCCGCGGCTTCTCGACATAGGTATTCAATATCGCGTACTATATATCGTTATTACACTCACGGCTTCTTATTAAGTGGTCCTCCGCGTGTACGCGCGATGCACTCGATGGCGAGTTCGAAAAAAAAAACTCCTCGCGCCCCTAACACCCTAACGTTATGCTCAGTCATATATATACAGTTAAACCGCCTGGCTCTACTCTTACGGAAAAAGGATCTAAGCTAGCTAAAGCGGTTGGTACGGAGGTTGGCCGCTAGGTGGCTACCAATATTTACCACATGTAGAAAGAAATTGCGCGACTAGTTTACAAGTAACTCAATTTATTTCTTCTGGACTTTAAAATCTGCACGTCTTGAATCAAATTAGACATATTTTTATAACGCCCGATATTCGTAACAGAAGTCGGGCTACAATTTTTATATCAAACATAATATAACCTTGGCATATATGGCCACTTTATGCTGAAAAATATAGCCATAATTTGAATTGATTCTAATAGGACTATTGCAAAATCGTGGCCATATTTCTTATTAAATTATGATTACTAAATAAAATGATTTTCAATTGAGGATTTGATCATAAGAAAATAGTTTAACTTAATAAGAACCTCATTATTTACAATTGTGTATCATTATAAGTAAATAATGATTCACAACCGGGACTAATGATATAAATGTATAATAATCATTAAAATACATATTTTACTTGACAAAAGTAAGGTTATTTATCTATCTTTGACTCTGTCACTCTCAGCCAGGAGATCACTATGTAATTATGAAATAATTTAAAAATAATCAATAAATTATAAGTAATAAACCACATTGAGGAAATTAAAATTTTGGATTATGATATAAACATTTCTTATATGAATTAGAAAAACAAATTTTTAAGATTATAATATAAAATAAGTAAAAGTGCACGCCATGGCACTTAACGTAAGTTCATCATAATATGGCCATACTGTCAGAAATTGGCTGTAACCCGTGGCGAAAATATGTATGCCTGGCCATCTTCTGCAGGTTAATTTTTTACCAGGGCAAGCATCTGCAAATTAGCAATTACGACTGGATAATGCGCGCCGATTTAATTTCCGTGCAAATGAGGCGACCCCCGATGAATATATTGTGCCGCGGCGGTGCGCATCAATCGCGAAAGTTTACTCAAATTTATTCACGAGATTATAAAAGACGCGTGCACCTTTCGCCTCGGCGAACTTGGCGCGCCGGTGCCGTCGCTGTTACACAGGAAAGGATTTATTTTCACCGGCCCGAAAAAGTAGGTCGCCACTGATAATACTTATCGCGCTCACCTCGTCTCTGCTCACGGCACATTTGTGTGCGTGTGTGTATTATATATATATATATGCGCCGTTCAATAGACAAGCTTTACTCTGCACACGTGGCGCTGGCAGATGTTTTTTTTTCCAGCGGCGATATTCTATTTCGTTTTCAATTTTGGACTCGTTATTCCTGGACTCGAACGTGTAGCTCTCTTATCGTTTTATTCCAAAGCCATTTCATAGCACGAGCTTATTTATAAAAAAATGTTTTATATTTAGTTTGACGATCGCATACGATGGGCGTTAGCTTCTCTGCGTGTGTACAACTATGGGTGTATGGACTTACTATGTGTACAACACTGGTAAGGCATACACAATATCTCTGTTGACTAGATTTACGTCATAAATATTGAAATTTCAGTTATGGTTAAGAACAAACAGTATAATATACCTAAGCGGGTGCTTTGTTCAAGATGCATAATTTAAGTAATTTCTACTGGCAGCGGAGATATACATACGACGTCGTATAATTTCTTTCGGCTACACAATGAGTTGAGAATGCAGTTGACTTCTGTGATAAGGTGCTCTCTTTCTTATAACAAGGCTGCATTTTAGAATAAATGATATTATCAGCTTTAATTACTGCTTTATCCGGTTTCTTATGTACACTTTGCTTGTAAAATATTTAGGTTTCAATAAAGGAAATAAGAAAATGTGCATAATAATGTATATGCATGGTGTCTAGTATCACTGTTGCAACGATACTCGCAGTAATATGTACAGCATTCCGTTAAACAAGTTGCATCATCATTTTTTCTTTTTTCTTTGTTCTTATACTTTATGTTTAATGATATCTATTGAAATATTAATATTGCATCGCATAAAAACAATTATTCTGGGGTTAATTTTAAATTGTATTTTAAAGCAGAAATAATTTTTCCATACATTTTCTATATACACGTTACGTATCACGGTAGCATTGTTACACGATTTTGGCTTAAAAAAAATATTATCCTTGGCAATGTACGCGACAGGTGTAGAAGACAAAAGCACCGATTTGACACACGTACAATAATGTCACGTTCATTCAGATTTTGTGTTGCTCGTATAAACTATATAAAAGAGGTCGAGGAAGTGCAACACCACCGTACATAATATACTATTCGCCACATTGTCTGCGGTTCTCGTGCCTGCGCTGATCTCTTTTCCTCTCTATCTTTGTCATTCTCTCTCTCTCTCGTTCTCCTATTAGCAATTAGCGCAGGGCCAGCGGCCTGTTGGCGAGTCCGCACACGCGTATTTATATATAACCCGCACAGCGAGCGAGAGAGAGAGAGAGAGAGAGAGAGGCAAGGAACGCTTTCCTAGTACACCCGGAATAGATATAGCGGCGCGGGATGCTTTTTAGGGCCGCCGAGTTATGCCGCGTGTATATATACGCGTTTGCCGCGGAGAAAAGAAGTGATAAGTGCAAGAGCGCGCGGCTCTCTCTCTCTCTCTCCTTTTTTTAAAAAGTGTATAGGGTTTATGCGAAAGACTGGTGTACCTATATGGCCGCGTATATTTCTTTTCGCTCGCGGGAATTGAAGATCTCGGATGTGCTCGGCGCTCCGATGCTTTTTTAGCGACGTAATTTGTTATCTTACTCTCTCCGTGCCCTATGGGGGGGATACGTTTGGTGTGCGTAAGGAAAGCCGCCTTCGTCATCGGAGCAATTATGATTTTCCTCACAGCCACTCCCACTTGGTTAAGTATATATGAAGCGTAGAGTGAAAATCTTGCATGTATTGATATGAATAAAGATAAAAATATCTCTGACTGTTGTTTCGTACAACGATAATATTTCTGTAAATAAATTTGTTGAAAATTTTTTTAAATTATCCATTTTACAAATAACTTAACGGAAAACATAATAACCAGAGCTCAAACATACCTAAATAACCGCGCTACTTTTTTATCGAACACCAGAAGAATAAAACAAAAAAGGTATCTGTTCGATGCTTGTCAAAGTAAATCCGAAGGAGTGTAGAAAATACGACACTTGGCGAATGGCTGCGACACATCTACGAATTAGTCGAACGTCAATCATGAATGGAAATACATTTGCACCTCGCACGACTTCATTAGCTATGGAGGGACTGACGTTCTTGAGTAGAAAGTTACAGCGTTCGTTGCTGTACATTTTTCATGAGCTCATTATGTCAGTTTTTCTTGCACTTTCACGCATGACTAGTTTTATAATTACTTTAATAATCTTTTAAAATCATCCATTGTAGCTGCCTTTCTTTTTTAATTTGCTTAAAGGTTGTTTTTTTTAGATAATTAAAGCCTTTTCAATTATAAATATATCGAGAATTTTCCTGTAGTACCGCGATTAACGGTATGTCTTAAAAATGCCAAGCTTTCGTGTTATATACGAGAGACTTTTTTCGCGCATTGTTCGTAAATCTTGTTTCGTATATCTCGTTAATTAGCTCATATTTTTTTCAAAATTCAGATTTACAATTACCCTTAAACGCGTACATAAGGCACAGATAAAAGAAACCTCTCGAATCACCAAAAGATTCTCTCGCAAGTTATATACAGGAAAGTAGTAACGCGTAAAATATATAATTGTATTTATTAAAAAGCACATATAATAAATGCAAATGCAAATGTAAATGATAAGATGAAATTTTGCAGGTGATTCGATATATACAGGCTACGCTAATTATAATTCAACGAGTTAAATCTTTCACCAAAAAGGACCTCAAAAAGAAAAAGTCAGCCGCACCGACGCTCCTTTTCTTCAGTCCACTTATTAAGCGGTTCTCGATGCGGCGTACAAGATAAAAAATATAAAACAAAAACAGTTACGGGTTAATTAAGAACGATTCGCGGCAGCGTCTGTACTTACGAAAAATCTTGGTCGATAATTAAAAGTAAATTAAAATAAATGAAAATAAATTAGACTGGGGTCTCTGTCGTCGGGTCGATGTAAGTTATTCGAGGGCTATACGTCGTTGATGCAGCAGGAGCAGCAGCTCGGGCGCCCTTTGCGTATATTGCGCTCTCGTACAATCTGCCATCTCTCTGTACTTCCGTTCGTGCTGCTGCTGCTGCTGCTGCTGGCATCGGCAGACGTTAGTGTATAGGCATTATAGGTCGTTGAGTCATGCAGGTGCTGTCGTAATTAGCTCACAGATTCGCTCGGTTCCTTTGCATCTCTCTCGCTCTCTCTCTTTCTTGCGCTTTCAGATAAGTGGTTTAACAGACTCTATATACTGTACGTTTTTTTTATGAATCCATAAAAAGTAGCTGAAAGTCCTGAATTGACGAAGTTTTATCTCCTGCTGCTGATACTGTATAATATTATAAAATTGTTCTTATGGTTAAATGAAAATTGCCACTAAATATACCAAACATTATTTTTATATGTTCGTTAAATTTTATTAGAAAGTGCAATTATATTCTTTCAGCTTTCACATTCTTCGCGAGCAGTCATAACTCAGTAATTTCATTTTTATACGAAAAACAATATATAAACTTGTATATTTTCATAAAACTATTTGTGGGCATGTAAATATATACAACTCGCTATCCTTTATTCGAATGGCCTGCAACCCAAATTCAACCCGAACCCAACTCACTTCACCTTAATTTCTTATCTGCCCAAGTACATCTACCGGTGCTAGGCCGCAGGTCTGTTTTAGATGAGCTCCTCTGGAAATTGTTATTCCGCGCTCGTTTCTGCCACTCCTCCTATTCCCTCTTCTCTCTCACTCTCTCTCTCTCTCTCTCTGTCTCTCTCTGGTGCATCAGAGCCCTTTGGCAAATGGAGCAATGAGATGTGCGAGTTGCGTCACTGCAGTCTCCCAGACCTCGGAGCAGCCACCAAATGGATGGCAATGCAAATTGACTCTGTTACTTTGATGAAACTCGTGTGTCTAGTCCTTGTTGGTTGCGCGTCTCGGGCACCAATTGCAGCTGCACAGCAGGTTCTCGTATGTGCGTGTAGCTTGACGCGTCGCATCATCTGTGTGCGCGGCTTTCTCGCGCTCCGCACGCGATATGCATGTGCAGTCCATAGTTTTAATGCTTGCGCTTTTCTTGGGTCGTGTCTTGTAAACTTTAATTTTCCGTTATTGCGGAGCATGCGCGTCTATTTCGCGATACAGCAGCATGTGTTTGATGTAATGCAGGATATATGCCGTCAGTTACTATATAATAATTGCAAGCGATCATATGGGTAGATTTGAAAATATTATATAGTTTCGTTCCTTTTCGAAATAGGCAAGATTGTGAAAAATTTCAAGGAGCTATACGATCGATTTAGAGAATTGAAAAAATTTCTATAGAAATAAACTCAGAGAATATGTATTTAGATAAAATTCGTTTCTCGTCCCAATTATAAAATTCTTGAATGCTATACATAAGCATCAATTTTAGAGAGAAAGTTTTAATAGCATCTCTAATTAAAGAAATAGCGATGATTGATTGCTTTTTTCAAATGTATTTTTAATATCTATTTTCTTTTACAATATGTATGAACTAATATAAAAAAAAACAACTGTAATTGTGCTGCGATTAATTTTTTAGAAAGCTTAAGAAATTTTTCAAACTTAGATATATATTAAGATGAATTAAAAATACGCACATAAAGTAGGCGGTGGAACAATATATTGTAATTGCTAACTTAGTCTCTATTATAAACCGTTAGATATAACGTGTGATTATTTTCGGTGTTTAAGATTACTCGATGAAAAAATGTTTAATTAATAAACAGAAATATTGATTTAACAGTTGATATCGATAATTTATAATATACTATCATATTATACTTAGATCTAATGACATTACGTGCATGAAATTCCATAATAAGACAACATTTCAACGGTCGTTACCTTCTCTCTAAATACGATGACTCGTTCAATTTCCCCATAAATACAAATCCAGAAACCAATTACTTTTCTTCGTCGCAATCACCTGGAGTGTATATAATATGTCAGTTAGAAACTTGCACGTATAAGACAACAGGGCTCTACAAAGTGTTGCCCAAAAACACAACTCGTGCGCAGCGTTAATTGTGCAAGTCCGGGGTTGGTACACACATAAGGTGTGCAGTTTATTGCAAAAGCCCTTGTCTCACTCGCGTGTTCGCGTTTCATTTCCGGTCGACGCGGGACATACAAGAACAACAGGCGGCGCGTTTCTATATAGCCGAAACGCTTAGAGAAAGACACACTTTAATGCGTGAGCGAGCAGTTTGTAAGAGGTGCGCGCACTTTCGATTGCGCATGTATAAGAGAGAGAGAGAGTATTTTCATGAATGGTCTAGACTGCGCGATTAGATTTGTGAATATGCTATTATATAAAACGTTTGATAAACGAGTATTGCGTTTCCGCCGGACGCGTAAGTATATATGCCGAAATGTACGAGCGCACGGAATAAAAGAAAAACTTTCAACCCATTTGGTGAAAATACATCGATGATATACACTAAAGCACGACAAGAGAGATTTCGATTCATCATTGTACAGAGTAGAATAAGCGTTGAATATTCATGTCCATACGCGCGAGATTCAACAACAAGCCAATTGGACGTGCAATTAAATAAATTAGAATGCGCAATTAAATATATATACAATAAGCGTTGAGAGCAGAGCGAAAACGGAAACTCTAAATAAGAGCGCATTAATATAAGCATTCCAAGTGGGTTAAGCGTGTTCTCCACGTCCCCGCCACGCTCAGATGTGCACCGCAGCAACTAAGCCACCGCTCTCCAAGTTATATAGTGTTTATAGTAGAGTCCGAAAGCCAACGTTGATATGCCGGTCGGCTGCGGCGACGGCCCACACGCAGCATCTCCGGCAAGTATACTCAACTCGACCGCAGTCTCTCTTTAATACGTCTGTTGCTCTAATAATTTTTCCGAGAAGAACAATAAGGAAACGCCTCGGAGTACTTATACCGTAGACTGTGCGCGCGCGCGGAGGCACTTTGATATTTGTTTGGAAATCGATGTAAAGTGTCAGTGCGTCCGAGTGGCCTGCAGTTGCGCGTATTTAGCGGCTGTTGATCTTCCGCTATCTTTCTCTCTCTCTCTGCGGAGTGTTTGGTTCCTAGAATCCGGAATCTTTATATATATCGCCTTTTCATGCTCCGACCGAATTGATTGATTCGCTGTTTGTTGGACTTGATGGTCTAGCGGGCTTTAAATGTGCCTTTCCGAGAAACCAATTTCACGTGTCGTCGCTGGGATGACAGATGTAACAGCTTCATATATATTCTTTGTTTTTCTGTATGTCGAGCTCTATTAATAGGCCGCGGCTTCGTCTTGTGCTGTGTGTCGGACAAATTTTGAGATGTGCGCAGTGTACAGCTGCCGACGTGGCACGAGTAAATTGACTCTAGCTTATACAGATTAGAAAAATCGTACGCTCAAGTTTTTATCAATTCTTTATATTATTAATTAATGATGCATTCGCGTATGCGATGTTCGTGTTTATAATACACCTGAACAAGTCATAAATTTTCAATTAATCTTGATAAAAATTAGACGACCGGCGCAAAATAAAATCGACATACGAGCTCACAATATTTCACATTTATGCAGATATTTACACACCAATGGGCAATAAATTTCAGCCTCGGGCGAAGCAACAGGAGGTCACTGAATGAACTTTCCATCATCCAGCACCCAAATACGCTGAAAAGAAAAAGAACGTACAAAGAAAAGAAAAAAACAACGAACAGAAAAGCATCCTTTTCGGCGCGGTTCTCTATAGCGAAACGTCCAGGGGCACAAATTATGAATATACGGTATATATAGCGGGTCGAGAGCTCACGGAATTGCGTAAGCGCTAAATTAATTAACAATAAATCACGAGGAGAGCGCGGCTCCCCGTAGGGAACACGCGCGCGCGCAGGCAAAGCCGCTCGAGTGGGAGAGAGAGAGAGACAAGTCTCTGGACTGCGCGCGCGCGCGCGATCAAGTGAAACCGAGCAGAGAATCAAGTGCTCGATCGCGTCCGAGGGAAGGAGCGAGAGAGAGAGAGAGAGAGAGAGCTATGTGGAACATTGCGGCTTGCCTCGGATCTCTCTGAGTCGGTGCAGGCGGTGCGGGAGGGTAGACTCTCGACGGCTGAAAGGCCGCGCGGCGCGATAGACTCTGCAGGCGCACCTTGCCATTTCCTTCTCTCTCTCTCTCTCTCTCTCTCTCTCTCTCGCTCTCGCTCACTCTGGTCACGCTAACCCATTACCCTTCTCTTTCTTCCCCCTCGAGAGGCCCATAAGAGCGCACTGCCGCACCATGGCTCTCCTATATAGGTCCGCCACCGCGTCTGCAGCAGCAACAGCAGCCGAGCTGATTTTCTCTCCTGATAATATCTTCCATTATCGCGCCGCATTCCTCTATTAACACGTATTGCGTTATTTATAGGCAGTACTTGACGATCCATTTTCAAAGGATTAAGGTTTTCTCCTCTTTTTTCTCTCCATCGTGCGCCTTTATTATATCTGTATATATATACATGCTTGTGCAAACATACCGATCGGATTCTTTTTATTGTGTACTCGTGTATTATATTATGCTTTTCTATAGGGTGTGTTTGAGGTCGCTTTGAGGTCGTGAATTATAACAGTTATAATAAGCGATTGGTATATTATTAGAGTCAGTCGTGCGGTATGCATTAGCTGCAACATTCGCTCTTCCAATAATTCTTTATAAAATTAGTACTGCATCGCAAATGCATAATAAGATAATGTTTCGTAGAATATTCTATGTGCAATCGCTGAATAGAAGGATTTATTTATTTGCTTAAGTCGATTTTTAATGGTGTATAAATGTTAATAAGGTCGAGAGATTTAATCATATACGAAAATCAGTAAGATAAGATGGAATAATAATAATTATCTCGTAGTGGAAAAAAAGTAACTGGATCGATTGTTTTATTAGAATATAACAGTAATTATATGCGAGTAAACGATATTTATTTTTCTAATACCATAATTTCAATATACGAAATCGAAGTTCAATTATTAATTGCAATTAATTTAGAACATTCACGAACAAGCGTTTAGTTAGCAAATTTCATCTATACCCGTTACGCAAGTTAAAAATAAGTTAAACCATAACATTTGAAAAATTATCATTTCAATTAAAATTCCAGCCCACATTCTAATTCTATATCCCGCAGTTATATAAAATCGCCTCGGCCACTGGGCAACACAAGCGAAGAAAATAATAATAAAAAAAAAAGAGTAATCCCCAACATCAAAGGCATATCTTTAAAATCACGCGCGTTTCATTATAATTGTGGCGGCTGCGGCACTATATAGCAGAGCGACTATATAGGAGCTACTCGGGGACGATGCGCCTAGTCGGCGATTTATGTCATTGTTCGCAATTAAAGAGGTTGGGCGCCAAAAGACGCTCGCGCTTACGCCGATTCCCAGAAAGTGCCGAGCTTACTCTCTTCGCGAATGTGTCGCGCGACCGACGCTACGCGAGATGCTGCAGGCCTGAGTCAGCCTCTGATGGCGTGGTGTTTGGTACAAATTTAACCGTTTCTCGCGTGCTTCCTCTTAAAACTCGCGCACACGCTCTCTCTCTCTCTCTCTCTGGCAGCATATACGTATATATATACGCTTTCCTGTACTTACAAAAACAGGACTACTTGCAACTTTGCCACTGCGCGCTTCCGAGTATTATACGTGAGCGCGCTCGGCGCATTTAGATCTGAGGATGCGGCAAAGTCTTGATTTATGGCCAGCGCGCCGGGATATTAAAGCGCGTTTTATTCGCGAAAATTGTTTCCAATCCTCTCTCTCTCTCTCTGTCTCTCTATCTCTATCTCTCTATCTCGCGTGCGATTATATTTGTAATTGCGGGTACGACACGTCATTCTGGATTTCGAAAATTCTTCGGGACTGAAAGGGGATTCAATTAATTATCGGAAGCTGCGAATAATTTAGCGGCATAGTAGCTCGAAGAATAAAAATTGTTACATTATCCAACGTCGCTATCAATTTTATACGCATATAATTCGATTGCAGCGGTGGCGACTAAAACTTTATACAGCGGCGGAATTACACAATTAAATCTATAAAAGTTTATGACCGTAGGTAATAATATTACGCGTTTTAAGTGACGATTAAAAATTTATATATATTATTTCCCCCAGGGTCGTTCTCACGGCTGAATTTGATATTCGAGAGAGAGAGAGAGAGAGAGAGATTGTCTGTCGCCTCCTCCTCCTGCTTGTTAAATTTCGCAACAGACGCCATGTTCAAAAGCGTATAATGCTTCTTATCAGCGTCCCTCGAGTATGGGGAATGCTCCCAACGTCTCTCCTTTCTCTCTCTCTCTCTCTCTCATTCGGTCGCGACCTGCTGTCTCGTAAACTTGGCGATTAATTAGCCGCGCGCCGCATCAAGCGTATTTCGGAGATATGTTTTTTCGGATATTTTACGCTGCACGAGTTTACGGGTAACATCTTGCCAGGGCTAATCTAATCAGTGATATTTCAGGTCGATTTTATTATACACTTTATTCCAAAGTGATTTTTTGTTCATTGGCTGCAAACGTTCACCGTTTTAGAGCTGATGAATTAACTGATCGACTATATAGAGAGTTTCAATTAATTTTCTACGAGGTTACATAAAGCATCGGTTATTCGATGATATATCAAACACTTCGCAAGTGACGTATATATATATATATATATATGCTCAGCCGAGTATTTGAGGAAATCGATAGAAAAATCGTGCATCAATCATCGATATGATATTCGCCGTCGATGTGCGCGCACTTCTTATGTATAAAAAAAGCCTCTCGCTTGCAATCAATCACCAGTGTATATACTCTATACCATGGCGCGGAAAAAGAGCATCGTATAACGTTTGGTTGGCTTCTCGCGTATATATGCGTGCAGCGCAGTTCCGTCATTCACCATAGCTTTTTGAATTCTCGCGCGTGTAGCTTTTCATCCTCTACCGCGCGTAGTACGTCACGAACGAACGATACCGGAATTATTAATCGAAACACTTTTCATCCGTTATACGTCGATATATATATATATATATATATCGTACGACTGCACATAATTTCATCCAGACAAGTGTAGTTCGACACACGTATATATATATAATAAAAGTTCCCAAGCGCGCTCGAGGAATACCGTAAACATTTGTCGCCGCTTAAACACGTCGAAATCAATAAGATTCTTTATCAGCGCGTATATATGTTGAACGCATATATATATAACGCAGCGTCGATGTGTATGCAGCTTCCCTTATCGCGGCATCTGCGCCAGCATCGATTTCCAGCCGTACACTACACATATACGGCGAGTTCACTCAACATAACGTGTATATATATATATATATAGTCAGCTCTCGCAGATCGGTAGCCATGCACATATATACAGATCGGTGAAAACTTATATAAGCTGCGCTCATCTGCTTATAGCTTGATCGTGATTCATACGCGCAGGCAAGCCTCGCACGGGCGCATTAAACATATGGACACGAGATTCGCGCGAGAGATCGATCGATCGACGCATTATGAAGCATGTACCGCGCGCGATCGATCGCGAATGCCGAACCACCTCTGCGCGCATCTCTGCGGCCAATTAACAAGAGAGGAGAGAGAGAGAGAGAGAGAGAGCCTCGCTCGTGTCCACCATGTCGCGATTGTCCTTTTCGTATACACTCTTTATATTTTATCCTATCCGGTGATAAGAAGCTGCCAGTGTTAGAGAGCTGTGCGCAGCGACTTGGCCGAGGAACGCTATACTACTGCAGCAGGAGTGAGAGAGAGAGAGAGGGAGAGAAGAGACCACCCATGTTTCTGCAGATCGGCGTTCGGTGATTTGTTGAAGCCCGCAGTTGTATATATGTACATACTCGCTTTGGCGTGCCACTCGCTCGTCCTTCACCGTCTATCCACCGCACACACACACACACATGTGTATAGGGATGCAGGAGCGTGTGTATCGATGGTATACAGGGTATGGACGTGTACTTATTAGAGAGTATTTTTTGTATAGAGTTGGGACGTAGACTGCGAGCTTATCGGCCTAATTCCAGCCATTATCGTTAACCGGCCCCGCTACGAGCAGGATTTAGTTCTATTTGTGGCTATACAAATTAATTGTATACATAAATTGAATACTACAGCTGGTTTTCTTATCGACCTCGTTTCCTTTTAAAAGCACCTATCGAAATTAAATTTTGTTCGAAGTATATCCGCTACTGTTATACTATCGCGACTACCATACCTACATTATTTGTAGTAAAAATAATAAAGCTCAGATGTGTGTATAATATGCAGCTCTCAATCAAGTTCAATGCTATCTATACATTCTAAATTATTCAAGACTAATTAATTTCCTTCTTCAATATTATATGCGCGCTCGCATAGCTTGCGGTTCGATATTGCAATTAGTTGTAACAAATATGTGCGCATACGTAAACGCGGCTTATTATACATATTATACATTATAGAGTTCCAAATTCATATATATAATATTGAATATGCACACGTCGACCTCGCAATTCAATTGTCCGCAGATGAATAGATTATTCCGTTGTGTATATTAAACAAATTAAAACCGCACCTCCCCGACTGGCTTAAGCTACTTTGATTCGATGAACGTTGATAAACGAGTAAGTCTTGGATTATTCGAAACGTTTTGTATACAAGTTTATATTGTGAGTGCAGCAGCTTTGTACAGGGGGGAGTTAGAGTGGACCGCGGTTGTGTAAACACGGGGCGCTTAATCATAAAACTTTTCGTATAATGCCGTTATACGGACGCGCGTAATATCATGTACACTGCGATGTATAACATATACCCGAGATTCTATATAAAATTTAACTTGTAGTTCAAACGTTATAAAAAGTTGTACATATTGCGTGCTTTAAATTTTACATGCACATACACAAGGGAGAATTTCCGAGAGAAAAAGTACAGCATCGAACGCGAGACCGATATAATTAATAGTAATTAATATGTGTGCTTAGACGCAGCTGCGTCTGAACTATATATATATATATACACACACAATTCACACACGCAAGTTCGGCTATTTTCTAAAAGGTAAACATAGACACGCAGACGGCTCGGCAAGCAAAGTCTCACGCCACGGCGGCTGTACAAGTCAGGTGATTTATTATGCACATTCATTAACGGCTCGGGGGCTACAATGGAGCGCGATGCTCTCCGCAGAGGCCCTCGCTGATAAAGAAAAAGAAGTGTTTAATTAAGTCCAGTCTCGAATAAACACACATCTCGGAATATACATATATACACAGTGCATCTTTCGAGTATGTATATGTATATGTAACATAGAGAGAGAGACTTTCGCGCGCGAGTATACACGTATAATACGTATAGCTCGTGTGATTATTCGGTAAATCGCGGCTCATTAATGGAGCTCCGCGCGCAGGCATAAAACGGGGAGTTGGTGTTTTTGTATTACACGAGCCGCGATCGACGCATTTGTGCGTGGGTGGATATATATGCGAAGCTTAATGCTTTTTCTCTCTCTCTCTCGCGATACTAAGCTAATCGAATTAGCGGGTGAAACTCTAGGTTCGGTCAGCGTTACGTCACTTCGTATATAGTGTCCAGCTTCATTCGACTGTGAAAAAGATAGAAAGAGGTAGGCATTTTCATTGAGTATATCTTACCTGGTGCGCGACACATTTTTCACGTATAACGACCGAGCTCCCCAGTTCTCATCGAGCATTGTATATAGCCAAGAAAGTTGTGTATATCGAACATATATACAGTTTCATAATTTCATTAGTATCTCCCATTCCCATATATATACGTTCGAAAACCAACAGATCAAAGTGATTTCTTTTTGTCCAAGTCTCACTTCCGATAAAGCAACAGGGACGAACCAAGCGCGCTAATATCGTGCGCAGTTCGCAACGAAGCGAATGATAGAAGTCGAATGCTAGCAGGCCGAGTATAGAGAGAGAGAGAAAGCACACGCGGAAAGGATATATGCTAATCCGTCGTGACAAGAAAGGGTTTCTAGTTCATCCTTAGCTCCATAAGAAAGCTGCTGGCAGGCCTCGCTTCTACCGCTGCTGCTGCCGCCGCTGCTGCTGCAAAAACGCAACACACAAGACGACGACGACTAGGAGCAACAGCACCAGCAGCAGCAGCATCAGCATCAGCGCGGAAGAGAGAATCGGACACGCCCGGGACGAGCGGCTCGTTGAACTTGATCTTCGTTCGAGCTCGTCCATCTCTCCTCTCTGCTCAGCCTCTCAAGCGTGTTACATGTGTGTGTGTGTGTGTGTGTGTGCAAGAGGATGTGGGCTGCAGGATGAAATCGCGCAAGGAGAGCTGCGTCTCGCTTTTGCACATCAGCGCACTGCACACACACACGCACACGGGAAGAGACACAGGAGCAGCTCGTTAGCGGAGTGAGTGTATGTATACGCGATAGCTATATACACACACCTCTCTTGTCAATGGAATTTTCTTTTTCTCTTTGCTCGCGCGCTCTTCCGAAGGCGGATCGTTCGTTGTCTCGCTGCACGTGCAGCTGCCCGGCGACACTGCTGGTCTTCTCTCTCGGTTCGTATCGTTAATTATACTCGCTATACCGTGTCCTTTTTCGAATTGGCTGGTTTTTCCTTCGCGGCCGCGCGCGTGAGTTTCTGATGCGACGTTTGCCCGTCTCGCGCGGGACTACACACGACTGCAAAACACATATTGTTCAGTTTTTTTTTTCGTATTGTACGTGTCTTTAACTTTTTTTCTAATTAGTCGCGGCACATCTCGAACTAAGTAAGTTCAAATTAAGTTTCGACTATATATATAGCTTGTTTCGCGGAGTTAGTCTCTCGAATTATTCATCGAACGCGCCCAACCTCTTTATACCGTTGCATTTTTGAATTATCGCATATTCCCAAAAATTATCCTCGCTTAAAAACTTACAAGGGCGCAAACAGCCGACCAAAAAAAAAAAAGTAGTACTCGGGCCAAAGTATGCAAAAGGCGCACCGCAGCTCACGCGCTCAAACGCTTCCGCGTATATAATACATTTCGTGCAGCTTAGGCGCGTTCGCTCGTTCGGCAGCAGCTGTCGCGGCAGCCAATGTAAATTGAGCCGTGCATATGCATATTAACTAAACCGTCGGCGCGCACACACACACATAACGGATGAATCGCAAGCCGCGCGCGCGCGCGCGCAGATATGATCGGCGCACCGACTATAACGCAACATGTTTGCAAACATTATATACCTATATTGGCAAGAGGGAATCCACGTTAGAGGTTGAATTATTCCCGCTTACGAACGGTACTTATATATGTGTGTGTGTGCGTTTGTGTGTTCGCCAAAGAGTCTGAGCCGATTCGAGGAGCGATGCGAAGATTGTCGAGGGGATATATATGGATTGGCGAGTGCACGGTTGGGTCTGTGTTTGTCCGATCGATCGCGTTGGCCATGATTAATTGGTGCCATTTGCTTGATTGTTTGCGATGCGCATCTCTATGCGGCTATTCGCGCGCTTTTTGTTTGTATATATATACAAGCCGTGTAATCGCTTGTTTGTGTGTGTGTCTCTGGTTATAGGTGCGTGATGGAAGTGGTATATTTCGGGGGGCCACTGATTTGTCGCTTTCATCTGCATCGAGTTATATCCAATTTTAAAGATGATATTTGCTATAGCGAAATCCAAACTCATAACCATAGCTAAGAATCGCTCGGTAGTCGCGTTACGCGGCCGTCCACATATAATTTCCAATTTCATCGAGCAATCGCATCCTCGTTAAACTTACGTAAAGTCCCGCGCACGCATCGACGATGGCAGAAAACTGTATGCCGAGGTGCGCAGGGTAATTGATCCTCGCTTTTTCGCTCGCACGCATATTCTCCCGCGGAGATTTCTCTTTTTGTGCGGCGAGCGGGTAAAAAGGGATCCGTCTGCGGTTGTCGGCGGGGACTTTCAAAAACAAGATTTCCCTCTCGAACGTTTTGGTGAAGCGTACGCGTATACAGAAGGTACGTGGCCCCGGCAGCTCGTATAACGCCTGATGCTGATCTAAGCTCATAGATAATATATAGGTATGTACCCTATTGGTGAGCGCGCGACCGTCGATTAGTCCATTTCCAGCGTCGTCGCTGATCCCAATCGCTGTGTACATATATAGTGTACGCAAGGAAAATCATAGCGGCGCATCTCGGACACGTGCGAGCCGCAGCTTGTGTATGTGTTATACGCCGTACCGACCAGTAGTTCTATAATATATTACACCGAAGTCAGTATAGACTTGGGCAACGATGCATTTTCCGCCTTATACACACATATATATAGAGAACCTTGCAAGTTTCGTTTTCTCCTGCAGCAGCGGCTTATCGTACGGGACGATCGTATATGTATACGCGCGTATATAGCGTTGCGCTATTGCGATATTTTCGAATGCGTTTCCTTGTCCAGCTGGTTCTTTTCTTTTTTTTTCTTTACTCTCGTGTGTGTGTCCTGAAGTACACTCGACCCTCGTAATTCCTGTTAGCTGTTTTTTTTTCCTTTTTTTTCGGCTCTGCAGCAAATGTTCAACAGGTATATAAATATTAACGTCGTGTTTTTATCAGTTTATATATTCGCGCGATTTATAGGCATAAATGTGTGCTGCTCTGCTAATTTAAGCATAGAGATCGCTTTTATATACGCAATTTTCTGCCTTGGCTCTGATTAGTTGAAATAAATATTCCAGATATATATACGCACGTTTCGTTATACGAAAAATCAATACTTGCATGCACGATAATGAGAAAATTATAAGCTGCGAACGTTGCTTAATAATATATACAAGATAACTACGGATAACTGAATAATACGAATACGGCGGCTAGATAAATGTATAAATCGGTGTAATAAAGTATATATTAACTATAAGATCCCATTAGGCAGTGCAGATCCGCGTGAAAATAGCATTGATTCGAAATTATAAAACGCGCCGTTCACCTAATCCCAACACCAACAGAGAGAGCGAGAGTACGAGTATCGAAGGTACATTATACAGCCACATTTTGCGTAATTAGACAAATAAATTTTACGATCCATAACTTACATCGGGGATAGCGCGCGAACCTCAGCTCCTCGCGCTAACGTATAATACACACTCGCACACATTTCGCACGTAAATTTCACTTCTAAACCGCTTGCACAATGCAAATGCCTATACAAGAGCTCCTTCACGTGTACACCGTATATAATATAACTGCAGAATAATGACGTCATATTCGCGCGGGATAAGATGCGCATAGGCACATCGTGCGAGAAAGCTGATAAAAATAGATGCCTCGTAACGCGGGATTCCGTATATAAATAAAGACGCGTGTTTGACTGCGCTCGTAAGCAGAAATTCATTTTCGCAATCCGTACTGCGAGGCAACAATGTGCCCGTAATTTAAACGCTAATGTATACCGCGAGGTTCCATCAGCTGGGCAAGTATATACATACATGCCATCGCTCGCGATAAATAAAACTAGCGCAATGCCGCTGTATATAAATGTAGCCGAGTGCAGATATATCGCATATGCTAACGTATTCCCTGCATCCAATTCTTTACCTCATTTCTCTCTCTCTCTCTCTGGTGCGCGTCTTATCTGCACCCCTTCTTTCTCATCCGCGCTTTGTCTCGTATACGAATATGCAACCATATGTGTGTGTGTGTGTCTGTGTGTCTCGCTATTTTTTCACCCTGTTTACGTACGAATCTTGATGCATGAGCTCTCGTGCATCCGACGCTCGCGCGACTCGTTTTTCCCTATCTCGTATAGCGGCTCTCGTGAAAAACAGTCTCTCTCCGACTGTATACTCTCCTCCTCTTTGAACCTTCGACCCTTCCAACATACATATACATACATACATGTATATATGTATATATCAGACTTTGCTTCGTAATATATATAAGCTCTGGCCTGTTTCTTTTCCTTTTTTATTTAGTGCGCAGCAAACCGGTTTTACGCCGATCCTCTCGAAAATCCATTCGCGGTGTCCGCTCTCGCGGCTCACCTTTTCGCCATTAAGCACACGCATATATGTACGGGGACTGTAGCACTGCATGGCTGCTGCTGCTGCTGCCAAGGTGTGCGTATAAGCGGATAGCCACTTATCACTGATCTTAGCCCCGGCTTAACCGTGAAAATAATAAATATAAAAATGAAGGGTTTTAATAATAAAGGTTCGGAGGGAATAAGCCATCAAACGGTGTTTTGGTGTATATTATTACCCGTCTTATATATATGTATGTATATCTTTGAACACACGTGCGTCCAATCGCATATACGATATATTTACCGATGTTACGCCTTTTTATTACAGAGAGATTTGCTATAAATTTACCATGCATCCTATAATTAATGAAAGCTGTAATTCGTTACGCGCCGAACCTACACAATCACTATATATATAGGTATTCACACGATAATGACTTTTTCCCTTTAACGCACACAGATTTCCAACTGTTTGAAAATCATTCGATTTCCATCCCGGTCACATATATCCGTTAAATAATCCCCAAATTACTTGGGCAGGTCGGAGCGAGGCCTGCAGCACGATTTCGAATTTTTTATCCGCATACGAGATTTTCGTTAATAAATACGCACTCGGAATAAATATAATGTCATTAAAGCGTCGTATAGAGAGCCGTAGTTACGCGAATTGAAAATTTTCCCGCGATCCCTTGTTGTGTTTTGTCGTATTGTTGGTATATACATTTCGTGCGGGAGCTTTTAGGTCCACGACGCGAAATTTCCAAAACGAACTTGGTGTCCGTTACGATTGAATAAAGATGCATCGATTCATATGTATATATAGTTTGGCAGATGGATTATATCGCCTCTTGGATACATAAAGCGTTAATTACCTAAACTGTGCGAAACTGCTAGCTGAATATATACAGAATTTAAAAATAAATTGATTATTTCCATTTGCGATTGTAAAGTTTGCAACAAAATACCTTCGCTGCAAACCCACAAGCTGTTCATACACAGATGTTTATTCATTCGCATATATATATCATCCCGCAAAGCGCAATAGAACTCGTCGAGCGCACCTATCAAACTGAGCGACAGCCGCGTCAGCAAAAAGAAAAGAGAACTCGCGCGCTTAGAATTCCTCCTGCATCTCTACACTCCATCATAATACAAGCACTGTCCTATCGTTCTTTCTTCTTTCCTTTTTTTTAAATTGTCGCGCACAAGTGCGTTCAGCAAAGCGCGTATATAACGTCGGATTAAGCGAGGTCGATCAATCTCGAGTCTCTCCCTCCTCACCCCTCTCGTCCATTTCCTTAACATTTCATTCATACACGGAGGAGGCCTCTCGCGTGGTGCAAAACAACCACGATGACGACCAAGACTACGACTCTCCTCTCTATCTCGCTTTTTATCCCTCTACGCATATTATGCGCGCCTCTTCACTCCGAGGACCACACGCAGGCGCGTCTCTCTCCCTCTTTCTCTCTTCTGCATAACCAACGCTGCGCTGCAGCACCGATGCGCACGCGCACAATCTTCACCGGCCGATCTTCAACTCCGCGGCCTGCACACACACACACATGCATACTTACATTATATGCGACAGAGAGACGGAGAAAGCGAATCGGACACTCTTCACCTTACGCGCCGTTGTAATACACATATTCGCTTATACGACTGCCGCTGGATGCACTTGAACACCGCCACCGCCGAGATTCCCAGTGCGATATCGCACGTATACCCAGACCACATTGTCGTACACGAAAAGAAGCGACCTTAACGTCCTCGACAGAGAGAGAGAGAGAGAGAGGGACTACTATAAAGCGCGAGCATTATAACCGCGGCAGTGTGTGTGTGTCGCTCAGCTGTTTTACTGCTGGCGAGCGGAGCTTTCGGCGTGTCCTGAGCGAGCCGTTAAATCGCTGCGCGCTGCACTCGTGGTAAATCTCGGTTAACGCGCGGTGCCCTGCAAGAGAGCCTCGAGGCTAAAGCATGCGGATTGATTTATTGAGTGTCGGTGCGCAGAAAGAGAGAGAGAGAGAGAGGGACACCCTTAGCGTAATAAAATCTTATTGCTAAACTGAGCCGATGTATACGGCGCGGAATTGAAATTTACCGGGGACAATATGGTATATAAGGCGAGTGTTTACGAGGTAGGATGCGTTCGCGGGAATAAGAGATATATACAATGGATGTTTGGGTGCAACCGGGTGTGTTTATTTGCGCGTTCTTACTAATTTTTTGGTCGCGGTATTGAAATGTAGTTGTTTGCAAAATGTTGAAACTTGAAATTTTGCTGATGTAGGTACCGCGGAATAATCCTTATGCGTCCGCAGTGTGATTTAAATAGAAATGGCTGAGTAAAGAATAACGCAAAAATTTACAATATCACTTGGTTGGTTATACATCTTTTGCAAAGCTTTATGTGCGTGGACACGAATTGCTTTAAATGCATTAAACTTATATGATCGTGTGATACAGAGTTCGATTGTCTTTATTGCATAATAGAAATTCATTTTCTGTGGCATCATAATATTTGTAGTCCATTTTAGCATCATTTTTTATTTTAACCTTTTAATTATGGATTCATTTTTATATATCTTTAAAGATTTATATTATAATAACCGATGGCATTACCTTTTCAAAAGTGTCGTAAGAAATAATAAAAAGACTGTATTATGGTATTTAGCTGGGGTCTCGTGTCTCAGTGTGCTGACTCGTATTTTAAGAAGATGCATATCCTTCATTAATGCATGCTGTAAATCATTGAAAATCAAGGATTCTTAAAATCACGCTATATGCAATTTGCAAAATGTTCGGTATATGATTCATAAGCTATAATTCTTTTTCAACAAGAAAATTAATGAATTATCAATCGTACACTAACCACTTTTATCCATAATTATACATATATTCAAGATTATCTGAAAAAACAGCGCATAAAAGGATACTCTCAAAGCAGATCCTATCGAATCCCATTTGCATAAAATAGAAGAAAAAAAAAACCATTAAACATGCATCGATTACCAAAACGAAAATTCGATACAGCACATGGGTATATACCCGCGATAATAACTGTAAACCGCGCGCATAGAACACATGCGGAGAAAGTATATACACGTAGGCACAGAGAAGTGAATTCAATTTTTTGAAGAACGAGCTCGCACACACACACACAGCCGAGATGCAGCGGCACGGCGACGGGGAAAGAGAAAGCGCGACTGCATCCAAGAGGGGGTACTTCGCGCCGGGAACGCAATACTCGGAGAGATGCGCGCATCGATCGGGGCAATAACGTTCGGCCGGTAGTAACCATATTCCGCGGAAATAAGTCCCTCTCTCTCGCGAATGATATGCGCCAGGCTCTTAGTCCTCGTGTCTTAAGGATCCGCCGATAAATAAACCTGCCGCCGGTATAAGGCTGGTAATGGATCCCTTGCGTATTCCACTAAGCGGCCTGTATGTATGCAGCAGAGCCATAGCTAAACGCGCGACTGACAATTTATGCCGATTGCCAAGGTTCGACAGCTTCACGTCGACGAGGGGCTATAGCCACGTTTTCCGCTCCAGCCTCTCGCTTAGACGTATACCGCGGGCGTTGAGAGATCGCCCGCTGATTTGTGTGTGTGTGTTTTTCGTCTGTGCGCGGCGGCGGTAACCTTATAACTGTGGTGCACGAATCGATATATGTATTTCTTTTTAGATATTCACTATCGTAGACCTGCGCGACTCGTGAGATTTATGCCGAGTTGATTTGACTTTTTCATATATGTGTGTGTGTGTGTGCGTGTGGTTAACAAGTCGCGCGGTGCGGTTGCATAAACGGTACGTTGTCGCTGCCGCTTTATCCCATTAATCAATTATTAACAAGGCGCGTTTTGTGTGATGGAACGACGATAAACTGCAGCGCGCGTTCGAGTTCAGCTGCTCTCTGTGCGCAACGTTATGAGATTAATTTGTGGGATAATTTATGCGAGCTCTGGCTCAAGTGTTTTGTGCCAATCGCGCGGTGATTTCGTCATCCTCGATGCTCTTAGAAGAATTATGTATAAGGGAAGGGGAAAAAATCGTAAACCGAGCGGTACGTATAATCACGGGGACTCGCTGTGCGTATTAGCTGTGAATTAATAACGAAAAGGCGTAAAGAGAGAGAGAGAGGGACTAACCCTCGGCTGCGACAATCGTCTCCGCGATCAAAAATAAGGATAAAGTTCGCGCGCAGGGTGAAGTAGAGAAAATGTCAAGTGTCCGCGCGCTCCGTATATATAGGTACTTTTATTTTACGACACGTTCCGCGTGCGGCAGCCGTAATGTCTGGTCTCCCCGGGTTTATATCGCAGGCGCGTCTGTATGCGAGAGACAGCGCGTGGAGAAGACGAGGAGAGAAGGACTGCAACGACGGTGAAAATGCGTCGATGCGCGCGACCCCCACGTCGAAACGAGACGCGACGTATTACACGCCGCATTAGCCTCCTGCGTGTATGAAACTCGAGCTGTAATCGTGGCCTGTGCGCTTGATTCTTATACTACGTGATGAATTTTATTTTTGAGTAATCTTGTTTCTGTTCATCCTTTGTGTTTTGGTACACCTACGGGATAATTGAGTTTTTGAACGAAAAGGTATAATGATAAATGAGTATGTGAAACGGTGATATTATGATTATAATTTGTAGTGTGGAACGAGCGTTTGAATTGAAAATCAAGTAATCATCAGGATGAAAATATGCGTACATAATTTACGAACTTGGTTAATAAAAAACATTTATTGCCGACGATCCAACTCATCTTTATTTCCAGAATGTAAATACCACCGATTTTCAAAACAGTTATATATTTCTTCTTTAATTTTTGCACTCTGTTTACAGATGAAATAAAGTCTGCGAAGTATAAATTTGTACGCAAATTATAAAATAAAAACAAAATGTATAATTTCAATACTTTACGCATGTAAATTTTAATTGATCGTTGATTTTGCATTATAATTGTTTACAACAATATAATGTCGGCACACACAGAGATATTTTTAAAAAGTGTACGATATCTATTTACATTCAGAATTATTCAACAATATTATTTTTCCGCTCGAATAATTCGAATTCGCTCATAAAGCTCACCGACAACGAGGATAATCACCCCGTTAAAAAAGAGGGTAGGTATATTTGAAATTCAAGAGCTGCGCAGTAAACTCCTTTTATACGGCGCAAACTTTATTCCAAGCATCAATATTCAATCGTCATTACATCGAAAAGTATCTCACCCGTCAAAGTATATAGATATACATATATATATACATGTGAGAAAAGAATGCGAGCAGTCCATAGAGAGTCTCACATATAGATTTGCCAGTCCGATACAAGTCCTTTATGTCGGCTGCCGCGGCTTCTCCGTCATAAAGGACCTCTCGTAATGCGTTTTACAAGGAGAGACTCACTTCTCCGACGCTAGATTGAGAGAGAGAGAGAGAGGAGATTGTCATCCTTCTTTATGTGCGAGCATAAAACGAGTTTTACAGTTTTGCGAGAGCTGCGCACAGTGTCGTGGCTGCTGCTGCTGCTGCTGCTGCTGTGACGCTCGACCGAGAGAAGATTCGGTGGATAAACTCACGAGCCGGTGCACCGAGGCAACCTCTTCTTCTCCAGGATATGTCACACGATGTGCCAAATGTGCTTTTAAGCGCTTTATGCTTTGATGATCGTCGTGGGAGTGTCCGCCATTCTATATCTGTTTTCATAAAATTTTGATTAAAAGAGTTTATACATGTATATATAAAGGTTTTGCAGAAAAAGCAAAGAATCTACGACGATTCAAACTCGTATATATATCGTCGAAAAAAAAAAGAAAAGAAATCACTTTCGTCCGAAATTTAAAGCCAGCTACTAGCCCCACATCACTTATCGATATCAATCTTGTACCAGCATCGGACAAAGAAGCTTTTTTAACTCTTCGCTCCGTTGTCCTCTCATCCCATCGTTCGCTCTCTCGCAAGTCACGTCAGCGTTTTCTTCAGCTCGCTGAACATTAGCCAGAACGCGACAGAGAAGCAGCAGCAGCAAAGCCTCGATGCGAGCTTTCGCACAACTTGCAAGAGAAATTCCTCCAAAGAATCGTAAAACACGACTCTCGCAGGTAGTAGGACTGGGGGATAGAATATCGCATCGCGAGATCGTTAAAAAGGCGAACTTTTTGGCGCAGTACCACATTGCGACATGTATATATATATATATATATATATATGTACAACTCGTGTACGCGACACACACAAGCGATGCGCTTTTCTCGCTCATCGGAAAAACGGGGCCCTGCAGATAAATCAGACGGAAAGGCGCGCGCGCTTGGCGATCTCTTTCTCTCTCTCTCTCTTTGTGGGACAGTCGAGAAAGGGCGGCGAATCCGCGAATAATGCCTTCTGGCCGGTCTCTCGCTCTCCTATATATATTGGCAATTTTCCACGCTCGCCGCAGTGGCGGATCTTTCTTGTCGGCGCGTTTCTTTTTTTCTCTCTCTCCCGCTCGCTCTCGAGTATATAGTGCAAACGAACTTTGGCCAATTCCCAGCTCGTGTTTTTTATGGTTCTGTTTACCGCGCCCCGAGGTTTGCGCATGTGTACGCGATACAATTAGTTCAAATTGACAATCTGATCCCCGGCTGACTGCTCCATCGTTATAATGGATAATGAATTTTCACGATTGAACGCTACGCAATACGTAAATAACGCGTTCGATAGAGACATTTCAATGCTGCGCATCGATTTGTTAACAACGATCTATACCTCCTCGGTCCGATAAACTATCACACCTAACATCTACTTTTCAACCCAATGCAAATGCAACTCAAAAATCCCTTTAAACTTATTCGCTACAAATATATATGCGGCAGCGACGAAGATTCCTCCATCTTTGGTCGCGCCCATTATAGGTATATATGCACAGAATAATTCCCTGGCGATCGTCGCGCATGCATGTACATCTTAAAATTCTTATTTCGAAAAATCTAACCATATACACATCCGCGGAACTCGTACATTATTCAAAGTTTTGCGCGCCGCCGGAGAAATTATTATTCAGCGCGACGGCGGCATAATCGTGGTGGAAGAAATTCCCAGAAGCATATTGCGCGCGCGCGAGCACACACCATGTGCCACTCTTTATTTGATAAATTACCGTGTTAACGAGTCGACGCTCGCGCGCGCTCACCGCTGCTGTTTCGTGCATATATGTACCTATAGGCGCACACACGCCGAATGCTTTATGCAAACATCGTTATATGTATATATGTACACGCGCGGGTCTGCTGATGCAGTTATCGGTTGCGTTAATCTCCGCTGTATGTGCAGCAGGAGAAGTCTAGGAATACGGCATACCAATATTTCACCTCGTTCGAACAAACTGGTTTTTAGGATCCCGCGCGCCGACTGGATATCCTAATGGGATTAGCTTGGGATTAGCAAGCGCTGCTTGTATATATATATAAGTTGTTTTATTTTCGATTCGCATTATAATAGCGGCTGGTCGCTGTCTGAGGTTGGCGATATGTCCGAGGGTCAAGGTTAAGACTCGTCGCGCGTTCGCTTCTTCTCTAGGCGACGACGACTATACGGCGACAACGTCACACGGATCTTTATTCATAGCTTGACCATTGTCTGTCTCGTGTAAGAGACTGTTTTCCTTTTGCCTAACGCTTGTCTCTCTCTTTCTCTCTCTCTCTCACACACACACACACACACACAGACACACTGTCTCTGCGTGGTGTATTAAAGACGCCGAGAAAATAGCACAGACACGTGACGCACGTTCGGCGTTTTGTTTTGTTTGTTTTTTTTTCGAATGAGAACCGAGCTTCTAAGCCCCGTTTGCGGCAAATTAACTGCTTAATCGTCTGTAAACCATATTAGACTACGGATACTTAACTATCGGACTATGAGTAATGTAATACTTTCAGGTCAACTCTGTAATACTCGGTATAGGATTTAGCGTTTAGCATAATTATACCGATTTATCAAATGTTCAAAAATTAATTAAGCATTTTCTTTTGTGTGTTTCAGGTAAGGATCACGTGGTTCATTCAATCCGCTATCCAATACTATCTTCATTTTTATCGTAAGTTGAGTGAAAGACATTTTATGCAATATACTTTTACACTTCATTTGTTTTATACTCAAAGCTAAACTTACAATTCCTCTTACATTACGGGGATAAGATTTAATGACTGTCATGTAACCTCACATTTATACTCGCGTTTTTACTACATTCAAGCAAATGAGTACACCCTTCATAATTCGATAAAGAATAATTATGTCACTTCGGATTGACGTTACTTAGTAAAATCTAGTAAAAAAATTCTGAAAAAATGCCGCGTGGTTATAGGTGACGGTCATTCCTGTCTTTGACTTATCTCCCTTAACCGCAATTATTACCGATCATCACCCACATCACATGCCATAATACGTTAAAAATACGAGTATTATATATATATATATATAGGAATTCGAGAGAGATATAATAAAGCTAAAAGCAGAAATAAACTTTTGATCTTTATATCTGTCAGCAAACAAATCCAACGCGAGATAACTTAATGACTAGCAGCAGCGCACCTCGACGCTCGGCACAGAGAAACTCAAAGCGCAAGTTATAATATACGAATGAACGCGATCCGTAAAAAGACGAAAAAGCCCCTTTTCTTTCATAGCTGCAATTCCCGCGAGATTAAGATTCTTCATCACTCGAAAAGTGACCTCGGGCAATTGCACACCGACAGAGAAAAAGGGCAAGAGAGAGAGAGAGAAAGAGAGACGCGAAGCTGCAGAGGGAGTAAGAAATCCCGAGCGTCGATCCCATCGGATTAAGGATACGTATATATATACATGCGAATTTCTCTCCACAGGCTTAAGTGCACTCCTCTGCGTCCACGTGTGTGTACATGTGTGCATTCAGCACGCGAGAGATTCGATCGTCTCCGTCGAGAGCCGTTCGATTTTTGCGCGAATCGATATACGAAAGTCGACTTGGCGCGCGGTGAGAAACCCGTGGAATATCGCTATGCGCTCTGCCACTGTCTTATAGATCGGCAGCGAGGATCTATAGGAGAGCCCCTCCGACGACTCTAAGTGAATAAGAGACGGAAGATAGCTATACGTGCAATGCGGTGTAGGTGAGCGTGTGTATGTGTGTGAGAGAGATCGATCCTCGCAGCACACAGAGAGAAGAATGGAGAGATCGCGGGAGAGTAGCTGTGTAGTGGTCGTAGCATCTCGAGTGATTTCCGGGGCTCCGGTTTCGTCGTTCTCCTTTGTAAACAGATCCCTGCTCGGATTAATAAAGCCGAAGTGTAGTCGCGCGCTGCTCCCGTCTCGTCTTTCAGTGGGCCCTTGCTGCTGTATACGTCGGGATGAGGCGAAGGAAACCCGGCGCGCTCTTTACCCTTTATTCGTCTCGACTAGCCACTTCTCTCCGTATATACCTTCGCGCGTCTTGGCCTTCTCCTCGTCCACTGCTGCTGCTGCTGCTGCACCAGCTCCTTACCTTTATTCGCCGCTGGCCTTTTCTTCTTCGACGTTTTCACGCTTCTGACTGCGGCTGCGAGAGACCCTCGACGAACGAGGTAAGGAAAGAGCAATGAGAAAAGAGAGAGAGAGAGAGAGAGAGAGAGAGAGAGAGAGATAGATGCCACCTCCAAAGGTGATAAAGTGGACCTAGTAAGAGAGGCTTAAATTAAAGCCCGATGAAAGATGAGTTATATACGATTCGCCGCGCGGCTATATGCGGAGCTTGGAAATTCTACGCCATGTACGCCCTTCGAGAGAGGCACTTATTGGCTTTTCGTCTTTTCTCGCTCCTCTTCTTTTTTTTTTGTATAATACCACGTCTTTCTGCTTGTAGCCTCGTTGTTCGAGAATGAAGATGACGCTGCTGCTCGCTGCGCTTGTATTATATATCATTGCAGCGAACGGTCGGGATCTTACTCGATTAGTCAAATTTACTCTCGATCTCCAGCAAAAGAGAGAGAGGGGCTTTCAGGTGCAGATGCCTTTGCCCCCGTACAGGTTCACACGTGATTCATCACTGTCAGCGAGTCTGAATGGGTTTAACTTGTGATTGCCTTCGAGTGCGCGAGAGTATCATTGAATTTCTCGTTTCTCTCTCTCTCTCTCTCTCTCTCGCTTTCTGTATGATCTAGCGAATAATCTCCGGCTTACTATATTCGACGTTGATGCATATCC
Organism: Megastigmus dorsalis; assembly: GCA_900490025.1. Lineage (NCBI taxonomy): Eukaryota > Metazoa > Arthropoda > Insecta > Hymenoptera > Megastigmidae > Megastigmus > Megastigmus dorsalis. The sequence continues at coordinate 45,385 of UELU01138671.1, forward strand.
ACGGCTTTTTACAATTTTTCAACGTTTTTCTTTTCTTTTTGGTCGCTCCCGCGGAGAGCAAACCTGCGACTGAGATTTACTTTGACCTTCGCTTTGATACACATCTGTTATAGGTTTGATATGTGGCGAGCATTACTTCTGAGCGTATTCAGTTGTATAAGTGCAGTAAGTAAGTAAATCCGATTATTGAAAAGATGCGGTGCGAATCGTGTTTGTTGCGCTAACAATTACATACGATTTTTCATTTGAAAAATATTGTGTACTTTTTGAAATGAGAATTATTTGTCGAAAAAGTGATTATTCACTCTGACAACTCATTGGCATTGTACTCTATATTAGATATTTAACAGGGGCATATTATTATCGAATTCGATTATCTTTTTGTAACGTACATGGATTTGTTATTTTAAAAGCGATTAATTTAAAACAAAAAGATTTGAAAAAATATTTTGTTTCGTACAAATAATGGACTTCTCATATTCGATGTATAGTTCTCGAATTAAAATTCCTAAGTAAATGTTTTCAATGTCAATCCGAAGCGCGTATAATAAGCTAAATTCGATTGCTCATCGATTGTATTATCATCTATATACCATTGGCTCAAAATAACTCTAAGCTCATCGCAAGCCAAATGAGATGTAAATTCGTGATTCGTCCGCAAACAGATAAAAAAAAACCACTATAAAAACGCCAATTATACAATCAAACGTGTATATGAGGTAACAAAGTCTCTCCGTTGACGTCAACAGTGCGCGAATAAAAACCATCTCCTGTCGCTGTACATCCACCCTGCACAAAAGAACCAGCCAGATTAATTCAGCGATCGATTTATAAATGTATTTGAGGTCGAGACGAGAGTGATGCGCGCAAGAAAGAAGCTTTAAAAATGCTCTCGCGCTCGATTCCACTGCAGCAGCAGCAGCAGCAACCGCACCCGCGCCTTTCGCTCAACCCGTCCAAGTGTGTACTCCAAACACACACACACATATACGTATACGATATACATATATAAATACCACTCAATTACGAAGTAGCGAGGGCTGGAACACAGTGAGCGCATATACGCCATACATCCTCGCGCTTGTGTTTTGTATATAAGGAGAGGCAAAAAAGACCCACTTACTGGCTCATATCGCGGTCACGATTTGAATTACCCTTTTGATGAAGTGACGAGTGCGATGCACGATTTTCGTACGGGACTCTTTGTGTGTGTGCGATGTATATATGTACAGCTTTTTCACTGTACTTCGGCAGCTCGAGCCGCGCGTTCGCCCGTATAACGGAAGCCGCAAATTTTTACGTAGCCTGAATATTTATTATACGATTTCTTTTAGATGGACTATCGTCGAGCTGCTTTTGTGTTCGAGACGTTTCTAGAGCAAAATCGGTATTAAAAGTACACGATATGCAAATAAAGTAATCTAGAATTTAAACTTGTATTGAAATGGTGTTATGTGTTCTTTTTTTTAGTACAATACCTTTTAATTAATTAGGGCTGTCGACGTGCACCATAAGTTTAAATAAATGTCTTATTGATTCGCTAAAACAATTATTCCATTGCAATACAAATAACAATGTAACCAATCTCTTGCAAATCCCGTTGAATATTATTAAATATTGACATTTATTTATTTTAACAAAAGACTATTTATAAAGCGTATAGATATTAGCGCAATTCGCAGTCTGTAAAAACTACAGAAACTATCAAAACTCCCTCAACCACGGCAGCATTCGCTCTTATATTTTCGTTCAAGTCTGAGCATTTGCGGGCAAAAGAATAAAATTAGCTATACCACCTATTGTTATTCCAAAGCAGTTTTGCGTGCTTACACAGCTCGAATATACAGTATAGGACTTCGGCGAACGCGTATATACACATATATATATATAACTAGTGGAGAGTGCCTTTCGGTTTCTCGCGCTTTCAGGGTACAAAGAGAGTCAAGAGGCGAGCGCGCGCGAGCTTTTGAAGTTCCGAGTTCCGCGTGCGGCGCGGCGACTCGCCGCCATGGCTAAAGGTAAACATTCGTGACTTGGTGGCTGCCGCGGAGAGAGAAAAAGTTTGCTCACGCACAGGAAAAATAAATCTCGGAGAGAGTTCAAAGTACATATTATACACTCTGCACGTATATATGTGTACGCGGACGATCCGGTTTATTGGGAGAGCTGTGCGTTTTTCGCTAAAGAGCCAGCCAAGTTTTATACTCCCGTGATGGAAAAAAAAAGAATGTATAGGAAGTGTTTATTCTGTTTTGCAATTGCGTAAATTGCAGGATGAATAGCTTCGAGATAGCGTCCATTTGACCGTTTTGAAATGTATAGGTACGCGTACGCCTCTCTCGTTCTCTCTCTCTCGTTTGGAATATGGAAAGAACTACCGGGGGAGTAGTAGTTATAAATTCGAATTTGACCTATTATTGTGTTTTATGGGACGCGCGAGACGAAGTTGTTTGGTAACTTTTCAGCGCTTAGGGAAATTACCACGCATTTAGGTTAACAATATTGTATACCTTTCAAATCTGCCGAACCCGCTGAAGCAGTTATTCGCACGTTTATTAATGTATAGTAGCAATAAAATCCAAATAGTAATTCTCCATTAACAATTCATATTCTATTTTTAATAACTGCAGCATATATCCACGTCTCGTATTCCACGATCATTGCCACGACATAAAAGTACTAAAAGTTATAAAATAAATACTTTAGGACAAATAAGTCGAAATCTCGTTATGTGCGACAAGTTTTTTCTTTAATATAGCACCAACGATCGACATAAATAATTATCCTTGTTATCCTATATAGCAATCTATGTATCATTATTTACAATTATGCCATTACAATCGTTTAGTAATATTTTGTACAGGCAGAAAAAAAATACGCCATTCATTGGATCGCGATTATCCGGTTTTCGCCCGACACGCACAAACACTTTGTACAACTATAAGGTTGAAGGTATACAAAAAAAAAACATCGATCCTCGTAGAGCCAAGTGGTACGGCAGATAAGGGAAAACAATCAGCACAAAACTAATGGTTCATTTCCGTCCGCAATCACGACATTAACGGGATTCTTTTTGCTTTCTTCTTCCACTCTCGCGGCAACTGGCAGTTAAAGCCGGAGTGTTCGTTTTGTATTTTTGTTTGCGCGCTCTTCTCCACTAAACGGTTATAAAGAACAAACAATCAAAGAACGAGCTTATTCATCGCGATATCGACTGGCAAATGCGTACAGAACCCACACACTCCAATGACTAATTATACTTCGCCCTATTGTTTTCGCTCGATGGCATTTGTTATACGAGCGCGAAACTTTCCTATTTAGCAGAAATTTACTCGACTCGGTGGAAAAAGAAACTTTATTGAACATCTCGTTGAATAGGGGGTATAGCAGTTGTAGGAAACTCCACAGCTCGTGATTCAGCATTGGAAAATTATGATTTCACGTCTGACTAATTTCATATATTGATATTCAATGAAAATGTTTCATTTCATTCGCTACCTTTTGTAGTGTATCATTCACGACGTCTGTTTTATCGTGAAGTACTTGTCGTTCAAAGATTTTGTAATATTATTAAATGCTTATTACGTATAAACAGTTATTAATTGCTGCTGCTGCTGATGATGATGATGATGATGACGCTAGTAACAGCAGCATTATTTATATTACATTTCGTGTAGTGATTTAGCCGTTAATTCACGCATAGCTGAAAAAAAAACAAAGAAATGAATTAAAATTGTTATATATATATAGATTCACAGCTAATGATATACTTCGTAATACAGATCGCAGAATGCACACTTCCATATCGTCAACATTCTCTTATCGTAGCAGCTTTAAAACTGAAGAGGATGCAGCTTTAAAGTCCTCGTGACGTCGACACTATTGAAAGTAGCCCCTTTGATCTATATATGAATAAGGTGGCAGCGGCTAAAGGCACTTGCCTCCTGATACAGGTAGGCTACTCGAGCGGTCACAGGTTCAAATCCCGGCTCCTTGGTTATTTTTCGCAAGAAACAACGTCTAATACCGTGGGGGGAGAGCTTTCTCGATACGCCTATATTGCGCCTCTGAAACAAAAATTAAAACGTCATAATAAAATTAAAAGAATAAAATAAAACAATAAGGTCACATCTATTACAAAAGACGCTTAACCACCTACAACTTTTTCAAATCTTACTTTTTCAAGAGTCGAAATATACAATGATTAGTTGATTTAACCCCTCCGCATCAACTCGGAAGTATACACATCTCGTATCTCTTATGCTCCGAACAAACTCATCAAAGTATATCCTATCAACGTTTGCACAATGCTACCTTCCCAATTTCCCTCAAACTCTCGCATCTCTCACCAAATCCAACCGTCACGGCAACTGCGCGCAATATCTCTCCGGCTGATGCACCTCAAGAGAGGCAAGTGTGACATTAGACTTCTCTCCTCGGTGCACAGCCCTCGTCATCTCTCCGTGGCGTATACGCGGTTAATGACCCACTGCACAGAGAAAGACAGAGAGAGAGAGAGAGAGCGAGTAACTCGCTGGTTGCCCGTGCCGCGATTGCAATTACCTTCGGATGCAATCCACGAAGTACGTCCGGAGGCGGATCCGGTGTATGGTGTCTCGTCACGCTCGTGATGTCGACTCTCTCTCTCTCTCTCTCTCTCTCTCTCTCTCTCTCTCTCTGTGCAGTGGCCACGATCTTCTCGTCCGGCGCGCGCGCGAGCTTTGCGTGCGGACTTTCCGCGGCGGCTAATTCTTTTCGCTCGCCCGCACATCCCTCGCTTAGGCTACATTATATGCGCACCCAGTGTACGATGCTGCTGGTACTTTACCCGATCGAGTTGGCGCGTGTGTGTACGAAGACTTTAATTTATTTCCGCTCGCAAGTGTGTGATGCAGGGAGGTTGGAAAAAAAGTCAGTATATCGGGTATAACGCGCGAGTCAGGCGCCTGGTGTACGCGTTAATTAGCTGCATCCTTGATACCAATCGGCTGCGATGACTGTATTCATACTTTGTGCTCTGATCTTGATTTCGAAATTGTGAATGTTCCAGGAAAGGGTTTCTACGCGACTATTTCGTTTGTTGTATTTTTGCATTTGTGGAATCGTTTGTTTGGACTATTCTGCTTTACATATAAGAAAGTATGTGTGTTTTAATAAGATTATTTTTCTACTATATATATATCAACCTAATATTTCATTAGAGTAGTTTTTTGAAAAATAATATCCGTTCTGGATTAATAAATAGCTTTTTGATTGTAGCAGAAATCTGTTAAAAGGAAACAAATACTTTTTAAATAACCCTCCTTTCTATGAAAACTTTTTTCTTTATAAAATATTATCATTTTCGCTCAAAAAAACTTATTTTTGATTGCAGTAAATATCTGCTACGGGAAAGTCAAATTCTTATTGTTTACAAAATGAAAGTGAATGAATAAAATACTGTATTCAAAAATATTTCCACTTTAATCAAAGCAATTAGTCTGTTAACATTAAGCGGATCCAGGCGAAGCAAAATTTCTTTTTCCTGTAAAAGGAATTCTACTTTTCGCATATTCAAAACTAATATCTACTTGGCTCGAACAGAATCTGCTTGCGCCAAGTGTCTAGCTCTCTGAGTGTGTTCCCGGTAAAAATAATAACTATAGTTTTTAATTTGTGTCAAAATAATATTCTTTTGTAAATACTTTGTGTATACATTAAAAATAAAGAACAAGACAATGAAGCTACATACCGAAATTACTTTCCTGAAAACTACAGGATAACGACGCTTGCATGCGCGTTCAACAATATACTCTATACATATAACGTTCGAGTATAATCCTGCCCTAATTTCCTGCGCGAATGCAAATGCAAACATAAAAGCGCACTTGCAAATACGTGCCGGTCTGAATAGGAGGCGGCTTATACTTTAATTTGACTTGACCTTCGGCCCCTTTTTTCGTGCATATATATTCGCCCTGCGATTCCTGCAAGGATCGATAAGGTCATATAACGGCCCTCCCCAGAGACAGGCCATGTGTATATTGCGTCAATTTGCTTTGCATATATGTATCCGCATAGTAGTAATACCGCATGCCGGTATTCTGCACTATGTATATATATGTGTATATATATATATACCGAGTTCAGTTCTATTTCGATCAAGGTGAACGGAGAAAAATCTATATCAAAGTGAAATTTGGCATTAAGTTGTTAAAATGATGTATAATACAGCTTCCCATCATCTTTCATACGTATATACGATATCGATAAAAACACTTTCTTCCGCTTGTTATCCGCACACATTTATATGCTTGATGATATTCATCTATCGATACACGTTAAAATCTCATATCGTATACAAAAGATACTTAATCATCCGCAAGGAAATAAGCCACCGCCGCACAACAGCGTAATTAAATGCAAATTGAACTGCCTTATCAGCATAACGCGCACAAGTGGCCTGTATAATTGTTATATTATCCCCCGCTCATTAATCACGGCACGTATCGAAAACGGCAACGTGCAGCCCGTGTCCGCCGAAGTATAAAGCTCCAAAACGTATATCGACCGGCACACGCGCGCTCCCACTTTATATCGTATATACATATGTACGCGTGGGGGCCGTTCTCGAAATAAAATAACACACGCGTCGCTGTGGTATATATGTGTGTACCATGTGCTCTCTCTCTAGGTCTACGTAGACTCTGGAAGCTCGAGTGGCAGCCTCAGGATGTGCTCTGCTCTACGACAATACTAACGATGCTGTATAAGCGGCACAATGGCCTTTCTGGGCGTCGTCGTCGTCGTCGTCGTCGTCTTGGTCGAGGCTAAAGTGCATCTACTCGGGGTGTCGCTTGTCGAGGATATACTCGCACCGCTGAGTTAACACGCCGAATTTCCCAGAGTCTCTGGTGTGAGTGTGTGCAGTGTATGTGCTGCTGCAGTCGTGTATGTGTGTGTTTTGTGTGTGTGTGTGTCTGATCGGAGATTCGACTTTATTTAATTATAAAACAGTTAAAATTGATACATTAATCTTATTATCATACGTACATTTTCTTTATTCAGTTTATCTTTTCAAGCTTGTAGAAAATTTTAACGGATCTGTGTTGTTGAAGAAAGTAGAGCGTGTATTATTATTTATATGTAACAAATATACAAATAATTTTTACGACTCGTTATATGCCACTGTTTTCGTAATTATCTTACGCGGCCGGGCTAGACCAATTTTCTTCCGCGCGATAAGAAAGCAAATGTAATCAATGTAAATAAGTCTCTCGCGAAGTGTATAACTTGTGAGTCGGGACGCACGGAGCGTAAACTGCGAGGAAAATTTTTGCGAATTCATGAATATATACGAAAGAACAAAAACCAAGTCTTACGGTCAGTGAACAATAGCTAATAATAGCTAATAGTCTCACAGAGGCGTTCGAGTGGATCCGCACAAGCTTTTCCTGCATCGTAAAAAAAAACAGATTTCTTTCCCCCATTTACGATTCATTCGCCAAATACGATAATTTACTTTTACAATATTTACATGCAAAAAGCGATACACTTTCTCATAATCGCGCACGGGATAAATTTCACGAAACGCTCTAAATCTTTGCCGGACACACACGCCAACAAATTGTATCCAAACAGATGTGTGTTATACTAAAAAAAAAGAAGGTTTTCGACTATATATCGTTCCATAGAAATCTGGCAGCGGTGCAGCGCGGCGGCATATAGACAGCGTCAGACACTTTCCTCTCACGAACTTTCGCCGCAAGCCTGGAAGTCGCAAGACGGCGGCTGCAGCTGCTCTATCATTATGTATACATAAAGCCCATAACTCGGTATACGCAAATAGACAATAGCTTGAACGACTTCGCATTATTATACGAAAGATGCATAGGTTCGATCGGTCCACATATGCGCGTATATATACTGCGGTTATTCCAAGCTGCTGCCGCTGCTGCTGTTGATTATGTGCATACGATGGCTGCGGACTCGGTCCGCTGACTCGCGTCTCTGGAATGTCTCGCTCCCTCACTTATACACACACACACACACACACAAACTTCTTTTTTATTCGTCGCACATATAACCATAATCTTTTCTCCGCTCGCTCTGCAAGTTGAACGTTAGGAGAGAGAGAGAGAGTGAGTGACGGAGAGATTGCCTATCACTACTCCCTGCTACGCCGCATCTATAAATAAAGCGGCAGCGAGTGCATACGTATATATACGCATTCACCAAAGGGTCTAACATCACGTATATACGTTATATATGTTTACGCATTAAGTTTATGTATATACACGCGCGTCTAAGTTCCGGCGCGATTGTATACAGGAGAGTTTACCCACCTGCGTGCAGCAAGATGCAGGAGACGAGGCTATGTGGGGCCTCTTGACTCGATAATAATGACGTGCGATTTTAACATGTATATATGGGTTTACGCGCTCGACGATGTATACGCGAGGATGCGAGAGGAGGGTATATATATTTCAGCTGCAGATACGAAACCCACGTTGACGAACTGCGCAGCCTCGTGCAGCGGTGTCGTGTTCTCTTCACCGATTCTAATGAGAGAGAGAGAGAGAGAGCTTAATGTATTCCTTAGCCACCTCAGCTTTCTGCGCGCACCGAGCCAACTTTCACTTTACCGAGTGTGTTCGATTAGCTTCGTTTCGATACGTGATGTTGGATGCAAATGAGCGGTGATTAAAATCTTAATAACAATCGAACACTAACACTTTTTCGACTTGGTGCAGATTATCTATGGGGTATATAGCTTTGTTCTCGTCGCCAAGAGATTTCAGAAGCGCACTCGAAAGGGCGAAGAGAACACGTTTGTACACGTATACGTGTACAATAAGATTTTTTCGTTGCACATTTCAACTATTCCAAGAGTCATTGATCTGCGGTAACACGCCTTTTATATTTATTATGTAAAGAGTTTTATTAAGTCTACGAAAAAAATTGGCATTGCTGTCTTAAGATAGAATAGCAATCTTTAGATAGTTTTACATTCCTTACCGTGATTCAACCTCAACTTGTCCCCTTAAATCTTGGTACACCGATTCTAATCGCTTGGACCGACTTGGACTGCTATTACGCAATCGCTTCGATTCCGCTTATCGCGTAACTTTAAATTAACTTTGTGCGAAAGTACAGGCATTTAAAAGGTCTTAAAATACTTCTCGAGAATGCACGACTCTTTAGATTTTCAATCAAGGAAAAGTACACCCAAAATACCGGCTACTAAGTATATTAAAAATCCGATCTAATTGATAAAATTACAACCTTGCAAACCAGGTGGCAATTGAAAATTTCGTCAGTCTATATAGCCCATAGCAACTCTTCTCGCTGCGTGACCTCATTCTCGAAAAGCAACGAAAAAAAAACACGCGGTCGTCCTCGTTCCTACGCGCATATAAAAAAAAAACAATTCGCTGTCAAATATCACTCAATTAGGAATGGACGCGGTAATGCCGCGCAAGTCTTGGCAATTCTATTCGGGAGGCGGTTAACCTTCGAAAAAAAAAACTTACGAAATCACATTCATTGCCAAACGCTAGTCGCATTGACTTTGGACGCTGCTTTCTTACCTTGTATTATATACGTTCTAAATTAAAACGATACCGGCGCGTACGAAAAAGAGAAAAAAAAACAACTCCCCGGAGAAGGTACGACATAAAAAAAGAAATGGTAACAAGGATCGATAAGCGTATACATATACACGACAGCGTTGACAGTGATCATTCGCGCGATTCATCGTTGATCAAGTACAATCTCAACTAGGCCAACTCTAGATCGCTCTTATATACACTCTCTTCCCGCCATTCCAGCCGCGAAAATATAATAATTGCGGGGTGAGTCATCGCGCGCTGCACAAAGCATCTGTATTGTACGTCGCGGTATTCCTCGTCGCGAGATAAATAATCACGCGGCGTGTGCGCAATCGTTTTTTGCCTCCGTGCACCACCATCAGCGAAATGTATATATATAAGTCCCTCGTTCCGCAGAGACGCGCGAGTCTTCGTACACACGATCGCGATGTATATTGCCCGAGCATCTCGTCTTGTCGCTGCTGCGTCTTATTGCCGTTGCCGCGGCGTGTATATACTCCGCGTAGCGTGAGGTCTCGCTGCTGCTGCTGCTGCCGCCTGCTGTTGTGCAGTTATTATTATACGAGATTTGCCCGCGCGGAAAAGAAGTCATTTACCCGGATATATAATAGTTGCTGAATGACGAGTGTTGATGATGAGACGCGCGCGAGCGTATAGAGAAATGTTTTTCAAACCCTCCTTGCGTATATTTTTAGATCCAATAGTATATACTGCGTTTCCGCTAAAATAATTCCTGGGCTTTACGAGCTTTCGCGTCTCTTCTTAATCTGATTTCCTCGCATTCAATTAATTCGCGTGCAAATTGAAGACCACTGTTACTGTTATGTTATATCATTTACGATATACCCTGTAATTGCAATAATTTATATATATGTATGAAACTGTACATGCGCAATTAGCCTTGCCAATAAGCGATGTATACACGTTACCGCGTATTCAATTAAAAAAGAATTATTTCGCCGCTGCCGAGTTTGGGTTTTTTTTTTTTTTTTTCAAATAAATTCTGTTTGTATTTTATTACTTTAGAGAGCTGGAAAAATATGCAAAAGCAGTGCTTATACGCAGAGCTTCGGAATATAGATAAGCTATACGTGAGAGTTCTGGCTTCCCCCACCACTCGGTCTTTTGCACACTTGTGCAGCCAAGGGCTTTGATTGGTCGAGCCATGCAGGGTTCTAGAGTGTAAGCTGCGTAGTTAACCAATCAGAGTGCTTGGCTACTGGATAGTCGTGGGGGGAGTCAGAACTCTCACGTATGGCTTATCTACTCTTGGGAGTCCCAATTAGGCTTATTTACAATCCAGAAAATGTTTTAATGATTTGTTATAAATATAAATGAAACTTAAATGACTGCAGGTATAACTGTTTTTCGACTTGCCATTGAACCAAACCTTGTTTGATCGTTATATCTATTTGAAACAGTATTAAATTACGTATTATTATTATGGTATTAAACCGACATGGCTTGCATTTCTCCTTTTATGTACATATATACATATTTTAAACTATTTTATACAGTTTTATAGTTAATAAAAGGTGGATGATTTATTCTTATGCCTTTCAACGAATGTTACCTCGCATGCATGCACAGCAACGATTTACGAGCCACGCGTAATTTTCGCACAATCCAATAGATCAATCGATACATCCGTTGTTCGATCATTCAGTCTAACGTAAAATTTTTCAACGATAAACCAATGCTTTGTATAGTAAAATACAAAGTCCATTATACAAGGCTATATCGCGGAAGAAGTATATGGAAAAAGGCTCATAAACTCGTATTCGCGTAACGAAAGTTTATTTCGCAGATCAATCGAGGTTTTAAACCGCACAGCCCCATATAACAGCCGTAATAGTCGAGCAAGAAAAAGGAAAGAACGAGGAAATGGAAATGACTGCGGCGGTTGAGGTCCGGCCCTCGCGAACGCGTGGCTAATGCGGGCGTGTAGGAAGCAACTGCACGCGAGCGACGCGAATCGCACTCCAAATGAAATGGGCTTAACAGCGTGGAATATCGCATGGGCCGTTAGAATATCGCGCCTCTCGATACGTCGAATGCTTTCCCAAGTCTCTGCCTATATGTATATATAGCTGGAACTTGATTAACGCACCTCCCGTGCGCGTGAAAATTGAGAATCGATCTGCAATTCACATGTGCGGGTATTATATAGACGCGTTTCAACGCGATCTCGAGCGTTTTTCTCTTTTTGCGCAACATATATATATAGGCATGCACGCGCCCTGGCTATTTTCATTTTTATACGCGTGTGTCCGCGCGCGAGACAGTGATAAACACTTTCTTTCAAGGATATTTCTTTCGCTATGCCGGTGTAGAGAGAGGGAGAGCCGTTTCTTTGCCGTCTCTGTCCTATCTCGCCTCGGTAAATTGTCGGGCTAAATTGTCAGGTGTATCAAATGTCTCTCAATGGCGTACGTAGATATATATATATATGTATGTATATGTATGTATACGCGTTTATAAAGTTTCGCTGTTTCTTTTTCGTCTATACTGCGCGGCTATATACAAGATTGATCGTGGTGTTGCTGTCTATATAAGTTGCGAGAAAAATCAATCTAGGTTATCGAGAAGGTAAGCTGTATACATGTATTTTGCCGCCAATAGTTCTCGCGGTCGATTTAATTACACTTTTTTTCTACTAATCGTGCGCATATATAAAATCATCTGCGTTGAACTTGCGGGCCGTTCTGTAATTTAAACGCCAGTTATAATCGTCTGTATAAAAAGTCCTGACAGTCGTCGAAGCGAATCTTGTATTACAGCAACCGTTACAACATCGCATATATAGGTATATAAAAGTGAAATATCGAAGGGATCAGAAATAATAATCTCTGTATGACAACTAGCTCATTATCCTCGGCTAATGGGAAATACGCTCGATCAGAGATATACATATAAAATCTTGGCTTATAAGCTCCGCGCATGAATCGGTGAATAACGCGGGGTCCAACTTTCCGCGGTGTATCATAAAACTCGATGATCGAGTGCCGTCGGTTCTCGAGCACGTATATACACAGAACAAGTGCCGGCAAACTTTTCTGTGCGAGCTATTATACGTTGGGTGCAACTGCGGCGAATCTTTTCTTGAAAATCACGACCCCCTTTCAAGGCAATTAAGGATCTTTTCATCGCGGCTCGTAGCTTTTCACCGCGAGGACCCATTGTATCCATGTATAGGTGGGAACTCGCCTTTAGCTGCCCGCGCTTGCAGGGCTTTCCTATTCAAAGTCGGCCGACCGCTGCCGAACTGCGCCGTAATAGTCGCCTATATCGCCGTGTGCAGGCCTTTCTATCCGCGGCAACTTTGTTCGCTGGTCTTTGACGAGGTTCGCACAAAGGAGCTTCTGGACACCCGTTACGTCTCCTCTCTCTCTCTCTCTGTACGTGCGTATATATATCGTCGAGTGATTTAATACCGAACTGTTATCACTCTTGTGTGTATACTCGCGTTATTTATCGGCTATCTTTTTAATTGTTGTAACATGGGAATTAGTACGGGATAAAAAGTGCGCGGTGTCGATTTATCGCGGCGCGTGCTCGATAAATGCGCGAGAGTTGTGTTGAAATGCGCCGAGATAGTATCGGTATTAACTCTTTGCGTTTGCTTTTTGCAATTAAATTGCAACATGCATTATACCATGCAGAGTTTATGGTTTCAATGAAAACTATAACTAAACGCGCGTAATGACTTTAAAAAAAAAGATTTGGAACGAATAACTCGATAAAAGTCTGATTTTACGTCTGGCAAAGCGAGCCGCATAGGGTTTTTTTTTAAAAAAAAAAAAGAAAAAAGTTTTATAACCCGACGAAATGTCTGTAGATATCATTTTGGATACGTATCGTTGGTATAAAAATTATACGAGATGAGCCCATCGTGCAATAAAAAGGCAGCTTCTCCATGAGCAAATGAGATACAAAGTATATCGTGCGGAGGACGCGAGATATGAAAATATTGTATAGGTAATAAAACAACTCGTTTGCTCGCGCACTGCCACAGCAAAGTCAAGCGAGAAAGAGGAGCTGCGAAAGCAAATATTTCCAGAAATTCGGCTCTCTCGCAAGAACATACACACACACACAGGCAGACAAGCATTCCTCTCCAGATCTCTGTTAAATGTAGCCGAGCTTTGAAAGGCATGTATACCTAAGACGCGAGTGAGATAACAAGAAAGTATATAGAGGGGAGAGGCTTCAAGTGCGCCAAGTGCGGCTCTAATTAAAACGTCCCGAGGCTCCTTGGGTCCTCTCGGTGCACACACATACACACACGCGCGCGTTCTACGTAAAATCTTCGAGTATACATATACGCGCTCTAGTCGCGCGTTCTTGATTACAGAGACGCGCACCTCTTCTTCACTTAACGCGTTTGGCCATCTACTCGTTGGCATAACGGTCACGTGCATGTGCACACGGCGATAAGAATGTGTGTGTATGTGTCTGTGTGTGCAGAGTCTGCCTGCAATTGCTGTTGTTAGAGAGAGAGAGAGAGAGAGAGAGAGAGATGTAACAAGTGAGATAAGTAAAAGAGCTGGAAGGGCTGATTTACGGGGAGGAATCTGCCGGCGCCGTGTGTCTCGTTAGACGAGCCGCTCTCTCTATCTCTATCTCTCTCTTGCCTAAGCGAATTGGATGCGCTTTGGAGAGAAGGGAATGCTCAACGTCAGCGAACGGGAATAATATTCAACTGCGGATTAGACGTGCGATCGACCGGTGACGTGCAGCGTGGCCAGCGAGAGAGAGAGAGAGAGGGAGAGAGAGATTGAGAGGGAGAGTCTTTCGCAAATTAAAGAAATCGCCGGCGGAGGAGTCGCGAGAGGCTCGAGCTAAATCCTATTATAGCTGGACACTGTCGACGGAAACGTCACCTCTTTTTTTTAGATTGACGGGTTTAGCGAGGCTGTTTTATGCGGATTGAGATCGAGAGGAATTGATGATTTTTTATCATGCGAAGGGTATGGCATTTGACACGATCTATATTTATTCGATAGCGATCGATATTGATGAGAATTGAATAATTCATTTTTTATAACCAGGGTACATGTGGAGTACGTATATGTCTTTGTGGTAATCCGACATTGGATAAAAAAGAAGAGTAAAAAATGTCTCTCACTGAATATTAACGTGCGACCGGATCTGTACTACATAATGCAGATATTTCATAAATGCAAAGTGTATTAAGAGAAAGTTATAGATATACTGAAAAATCTGAATTACAAATCTTTGGTCTGCACGGTCTCAAAAATCTGTCCAAATTTGACCGTAAAGTTAGCGTTTAATATCCTTGCGGGCTATACAATATTTAACGTTATAAAGCTCCGTATTTTTCAAATAGAATATTGCATATAATTCATATTTTCATTACCGATATACTTATACGAAATATCTTTTTTATGTTTCAGGTAAACGGCATATTTTTTCACGAAAAGAGAAATTTAATAAGCGTTAAACCGATTTTGTAAGTCTACTTTAATATCCACCACATAAATTCAGTATAATATAAGCGTATATTTTCACAAAATAATAATTTTTACTTACCATTTAAGCCCGTTTTATAAACCCAACTGCATCTTTTTAGAGAATCTATAATATAAAACTGTAAATTTCTATCAGCTGTATACATTTACCATAGATATTTCAACATAACATCGACGCTGAGTGAAACTCGTGCTACCGCTCTAAACTTTTAATAATCATACCCAGAAAATTGAAAAGAAAAAAAAAAGACACCGTATATCGCGAATTTAGCCAATCTGGTTCCGATGGCCGGAAGGCAACGGTCTACAGCAATTGATCCAGCTTATATACAGAAAATCCATCAGGATAGCATCGAAGCAAACTCGATCAGAGAGAGAGTCGTATTGTGCTCGCATAGTCACCAGCTGGATGGTATACACGTAAAGCTCGCGGCCGTCTCGTACACAAAATCCGATATCGGACGATATTTAGAATCTGCATATATATATAGAGGGAAAGAGATATATCGCACGGTATAGATTACACATCCGTAGCCCGCAGTGTTAATAGGAAGTCGGTGGCACTTTATATACCATCCAAGTTTCTCTCGCTCTCGAACGAACGCGGCGCTCTGGTGCTGTGCTACCGCAGTCAAAGGCTTCGGCGCTTATACGTCACGCGTTCGTCTGCTTTTCGCGATACACTCGTTCGTGTATCATTCACCGTGGAAACGATTTTCCCTTAATACCTGCAATTAAGTTATACAGTCGATAAAAATCACCGCAACTGTATGCTAATCAGCCCGGAATCAAATTCCTTTCTCTATTATAATTCATACGAGCATATCCGAATCAAGAGCATCGAATTAAAATAATGCTATCAAGCTGTGGGCAGGTAGACAATTCGTTCCAGAGTCTCATTTTCCGCGGCAAGATCAAACGCTCCTCCGTCTCGTCCCTTTTTCTCCCTTCTGCATCTATCATCACACGCTGTGCGCGCGTTCGGTCATGTATGAATGAACCTCCGCGCGCGCTCATATATGTATATAGAGAAAGAGAGATTTCACTCGACTCACGTGGCCGCGCGCGCGTGCAGCGCTTCTTTCACTCATCATAATGCACGCGTATATATACACGCATATATAACACACGCCCAGACGAGAGAAGCACGAGCGTCTGTATATGTATTTATAGCATGAGGACGTCTCTAAGTGGCCGAGCGATTCCGACACCCACTCGCGACACCGTTTCGATCTGATGTGTGTCTCTTGCCTGACTCTCCCTGGTCTGTCTCTCTGTGCGTGTGTGTTCATGTAAGCTCGAGGACACCTTTTATTATAATATACTTGGTGCGCGTATTGTGAGAGACTAGCGCGCGTTTTTGTTTTTGTTAGCGGTGATAGCTGATAGTTAACGGGTATTTTTCGTTTTGCGCGTACTTATATTGTCTTGGGGATACTTTTAGTTGGATTTTTGTATATAGCGATGCGTTTGAAGAGCGATGCTGTTATTCGCTACAGGTATATATTCTGGGAGGTGTATTAACGGTATATACGAGATTTTGTGCTTTTATTGTGGGTATATAATTTAAATAACTATACCTGTTAGATAGATTATTTTGCATTGGAAAACTTTCTATCGATGATGTATGGCACGCGGTATTCTTAATATACAAATTGCCAGTATTAGATCATTGGTTGTCAAAACAAAAGCCACTGGATTATTTAAATTTATACGTCATTTCGTATGTAACGAAATTTTTTTACGTAACCTAATGGAGGATATAAATCTTTCGCGCCGAGTATACTTCGAGATTCGGTGGATTTTTCATTAATTTTTATCGCGCTGCTCTTTATGTCGCAATATCAACGGTATTATAACCACGAAATCCGACACCCGAAATAGACTCGCAGATCTTGGTTTAACTACACACCTCTTCTTTTATTTCGTATACAAATTACGTAAAAACTTCAGTAATATTCCACGGATGATATCCATCCGAACTTATTAACCATATATATATATATATTCGTTTATTCACGTATTTGCATAAACGCCTCAATTCAATATATACCAATGCTTTTCTCCCGTTATTTTCTTTATCATTTTTCGCGAGCTATATGCTCCCACCGCCGCGCGTCATTATAAAAGTTCGGCGCGGCTGCAGTTTTGTAAATTTAGCAGCAGCATTTACGAGGATATGAGAGCCTCGGTAATGATCGTCGATATCCCCCTCGAATTACGCTCGACTG
>UELU01138672.1:0-12812 GCA_900490025.1 Megastigmus dorsalis
TGCTTAATTTCATCGCTCATTTCCTCGCCTCCATCACCAAACCGATGAGCTGCAACCGATTCCGATGCATATTTGTTCTTGAGGTACTCCTCAATTTCATCCTCTCTTTGTGAACTAGTAAAAAAGAATATACAATTTAACATTTATTTCATATTTATAAATTACAGATTAATTATACTAGTTTACATGATTACATTTTTAAATCAATTTAATAATACGTACTCCCATAAATTTGTTCCTCTTCTTCTGCCTTCAATCTCCCTAGCAGTAAGACCAACCTCGTCTACTTCATTTTCCACAATCCCAAGTTCCTGAGCACCCTCTTCCCATTCATCATCGTCCTCTGGGTCATCGTCCACCTCCGCTTCTTGAATAATAAAGTCAGAAACTTGACCTTTCTTCTTCTTCTTTTTTGGCATATCATCTTCTTCATCTTCTTCTGAATCGTATTCATCTAGATCTTCACCTAAACAACAAAAAGACAATATATAATATATTTAATTATGAGTGAAAATTAAAATAGGCGTATATTATAGTAAATATAATTACCCTCAGGCTCTTCCTCTGGCTCTGGCTCTTCTTCTGAATGAGCTTCCTCTGCCTCATCATCCCTTGCGGAACTATAAATACCATGAATTTTTATTTTATTTGTTAAATAAAGTAACTTGATTATTTTAATGAAAAATGTATACTGACCCAGCTCGCGAGCCTGAGCGAGATCGCGATCTGGACCTAGATCTAGAAGATGCAGTTCTTGAGCTGTTCCTAGATCTAGATCTCGACGCAGAGTTAGACCTTGATCTACTTCTAGATACACTTCTAGATACACTTCGTGATCTTGATCTCGATCTAGATTTTGCTGGACTACCAACTGCACTTTCAGCTTCCGAACGCTCAGTTTCATTGAAGTCACTTCCATCCGAATCTGACATCTTGCTTTTCCTTTGTATTAGCAACGAAGACTGTAAAGATAGTATGTATTTAATTAAGTTAAACCACAACACCAATCTTAATTTTGACTAGTCAATTTGTTTAAATTTTTGCCAACGTTTCAACCATTTCGTGTAATGCTAGACAAATAATTATATACATATTTACAAAGTAATAACTATCACATCGAATTTTCATTTATCAAGAAAAACTCACCACAATATTATTATAAAAACTAGCGCATGTTTAAAAATGTGTGTTTAGTAAAATTATGAAATGTCACAACCTATAAACTTTATAAAAAACAATTTTAATAAAACGAAGGACGAGCATTACTATACAGTTTTAATTTTTGTTCAGTAGTAATTTAAAATTTATTTACCATAAAAAGCTCTTTTGGAAAAGTCACATTCACTGAAATTTAAATAATGCACCTCTGAAAGAGATCTAAGTCAAAGTGAGATTGAGCTAAGACTGACCCAAACGGTACGAAAATTTGAGTCGAACTAACACAACAATAACAATAAGAATTATGATAAAAGAAGATATATATATATATATAATTACAAAAGTCCAAAGCAAACTGACTATACTGTATTAACTCTCTGTACTGATTGTCTATAGCTACTTTGCATGCCAGTTTTAATAACAGTATGTCTGTTTTTCGGTTAATATTAGATTTATGTGTGTAAATATGTAACATTTCTTAAAACTCATGTTCGAACCTATTCCTTTCTCTATCAAGAATCATTACTTTAACAAAGGCAAATGAGTGCCCGGTCTCTATTGCATACAAAGTCAGTGCAGAACGTTAATATGATTTTTTGACACAGTTTGAATGCTCCGCTATCCTTTTTTTTAACAAGTGTGCATTCTGGCCAGTATATATACACTGCCGAGCACTCCCCGCAATTGATTTTATATACTATGCCTCGGACATCTAATTTGCCAGTGCAATCCTTGCCTAATCTAACGAAATTTGTAAATTTATTCGTAAGTTTATTTATTAAAAGAATATTATGTTTACGTAGAAAACTTTTTAAGGAAGGATTTAAGGATTTTATAAGAGGTAGAACTATTATAGATTTATTGCGAGTTAAATGTCTATTGTCATGCGTACGAAATGGTCGAAACGTTCGAAAAGATTTAAATAAATTGGCAAGCCAAAATCAAGATTGGTGCTGCTGTTTTACTTAGTTATAAAGTTTTACGAACAATTAAGGGTCGTAGCCTAATCCATTATTGATACATTTTTTACGATATTTTATAACATATGTTTCACATTAAAACTATTTTGAAGCTTTACTCAAACTATGATAATACTACTACTACACTATTTTACGATAACTAATGGTAATTTATCTTTATTGCTTTACAAAAACTGTTGCCTGAATATTGTTTTGTACATCTGTATAGTACAAAGTCTAGATTTAACTTTTACTAAAAGATTAAACTCAAAATTTCTACTTATAGTTTCAACTTTATATCTTTAGTTTTGTGAGTTTAGGCAGTCTGTAATACTTTTTTAGTGCAGCAAATATATAACACACAAATCATAATCTTATTTAAATTGGTATTTAAGAATGTTCTCCGACAAATCGATCTACTTTGATATTCTATAACTTCTGCATATTACCGAAGTTTGATACACTTTATTGATTCTTGAAAAGTTTAGTATACGTTGCGATATTAAAAATTGAGGTATTTAATTTCAAAGTTGAATATTCTAACATAGGAAGGCTATTCATGTACTAAGTAAAGACATATTTTTATAAGTGCAAAATCAAATTTGTCTATGATTTAAAAAAAAAACTAGTATATAATACTATACACAAAAGAGAATAGATGCGCAAATAAATTATCAGAGTTTGAGTTATTAACTTCAAGGACACTTTAAAAATATGATTTAATGTTACAAATACATTCATATGTAGTACAATCTGAACAAAAGTGTATGTTGCACTTCATTTTTTTATATTTGTATGTTCTTTACACTATTTCCAGCAAAAATATGTTAATAAGATATCTTTACAGATAAGATATGGAAGTGCCACCGTAATCTTATCTCTTAAAGTTAAAGAATATTTTTAAGATATCATTATAGTGCTACTACAAAATCAAATAGTTTAGTGTGTTTATTTATGTTTCAGTATATAATTAATAGATTTTATCAATAATGATGGAATTTAACGATGAATTATAAAACAGATAAAAACTTTTGGATCATACGAGGCTCTGGTTCAACGTCTTTAATACTTTGAAAATTTTAAATTATGTAAAACTATCAAAACCCGAGCACTTAAAAACAAAAGTCACCGTATAAGAAGAGGAACGGGAAGTAGGCAGTTCGAAACAAAATGACGCTCATCCCCACGTGGTAGCGTGTCAGCACCCACGTTGTCTGTTGTTACCTAGCTATGACTTGTAGCATGAACTCGGTTGCAGAGTTTAGAATATCATTATGTAAATTGCCCAATTTATAGAAAAATGGGCGTTTTTAGTTTTTCCAATTAATACTTTACTTCAAAACGGTATTGCTATATTACGTTGAAGCAAAAGGACGCGGAATAACTGCATTTTGGGAGATCGCATCACGACGTTTACGTGGCTGTCATCATCAAATATGCTTTATATAAGATACTAGCACTCCGCTGTGCGGCAAGCGTCACTTCGTGTTGGGCTCACTTCTCCTGCTTCTAGGGGACTTCCCTCTGTGCATACGATGCAACTATACCCTTACGTTAAAAAACGGATAAAAATTGTTTTACTTACGTTTTTTGCACTTTTTTCTGTTGCTGTTTCAGTATATCACTAATTTTTTATTTTCCACTGTAAAACTTGTTTATTTATAATTCAGAAATTTTTTTAAGTAAGAAGGTTTACTGGCTTATTTTTTTTCTCCAAAGCTTCGAACGATTCATGTGCGAGCAAGAGAGATAGAACGAGTGGGGAGGAGCTTACGTGCGTTACGTGAGGTACAGTCTTTTCTAAGCATTTCCCTTATTCCGTCCACATATCAATGGCACTCTCACGTTCGCAGTTTCTAAATTTTTGTTACCTATTTTAGCAAGTAAACATCCAAAACCATTTGTAAAATTTCTATACTATCTCACTTAACAGTTTCAGAATATTCACTAAAGATTTTGTTCGACTCAACTAACTAACCGAATGCGTTTTCGTAACTCCGGGAAATTTCCAGTTCCGCTCTCCATAAGTGCAGCTTGACGACTGACCCAACTGCATATCTCGCACCCCCC
Source organism: Megastigmus dorsalis (assembly GCA_900490025.1). Lineage (NCBI taxonomy): Eukaryota > Metazoa > Arthropoda > Insecta > Hymenoptera > Megastigmidae > Megastigmus > Megastigmus dorsalis. The sequence goes on from UELU01138672.1 coordinate 4,188, forward strand.
CCTCTCGCACCTTCCCTACTTCAGTGCCCCTGGCCCTTTCGGTTCTATATCCGTCTTGAGCTGTCTTTATACCTGGCTTACTACCTATTTTGATTTATATCAGTGAAAAAAAGAATCAAGCGTGTGCAAATTCGAGCTTTGCGCGTTATTTAAAATTTACCATAAATAGTACGTCCACTAAAATGGCACGTTTCTCGCGTTACCTTATTAGTAATAAATTTATGTATTTAAGAAAATATTATATACACTGATCCCAAAGTAAATAGCACATAGTTATATGCGAATTTAAATATTTTCTATGCAATAATTATAAGATTATAAGAATCACTTTCTTTGCACACTTACTGCATAATATACTATACGCTCCTCAAAAAGATACTGAAAAGAAAGAAGTGTACATACCTTTAAAATATTTTGTTGACTACTCGATAAATGGGATTTAAATCCAAATGTGTGTTCGATGTTGCTTGAGAAAAGATGAGGAAAGCGACGCTCTGAAAATTAATAGAACGCTCTGCTTTATGTACAACTGGTCTGTGTTCCTGAGTTTTGCTCGGAGAACATTGTTGAGCTATGTATAACGAGGGTAGTCGGAAATCGGGTAGATTTTTAGGTAAAATCAAGGGGCGCGGCAGCGCCCCCGATGGCAAGTAGTGCGCTTAAGTTTATATTATAGTTCATAGGTCTAGGTGCATGGGGACGAAGATAATGATGTCTTGGTGTGCAATTCGGACTTACTCGACGTCTAGATGTATAAGATCGCCGATAATGGAGTCTAAGTAGTGCGCTCCGTAGCTTTTCATGTCTAGGTGAAGAATTTGACCGTATTCGATGACTAGGTGTCTAATGTCGCCGTGCATTCAAGTATGTTCATAGTCATTTTACGATAAAGAACATTGTACAAAATTGAAAAGAGAAAAAATAATAGAACAACTAAAATGCGACTTACAAACTGCTAAGATTGCTGCTAAGCTAAAAAGTATACTTGACTATTTCTAAAATGATTTTACAACTTTCTTTAGCCAAATTTTGCCACAAGAAATTGGAAACTGATAAGAAATTGTTTATCTAATTGGCATTACCTGGACAAATAGAAACTTTGACAGCAATTTCTATTTATTTTATAACTTTCTTAAAGTCAAATGTAGATAATTTAAAAAATGTGATAAAATATTGATTATTTAGTTAGAAATATGAATTCAACGTTATGCAGCACAAAATATATTTTCCTTTTTATATTATCAAAAAGAGATTACATAGATACCGTAACTAAAGAGATTTTATTTTTTCCTGTACTGAGAAAAAAGATGTCTTGCATTAAATGAACGGTTCATTAACTGTACAATTAATGAATATCACTTATATTAAATACGAATACTTTTGTCATGAAGCTCTAGTTCTTAACTATTAACGTACGTTTGCAATTAATATAAATCATTCGTGCTGTTCTTATAAGTGATAAGAATACTTAATAATTAATGAATATGTATTTAAACATATTTCTAAAATTTAAAGTGAAATGAAATATTAAATGTATTACATTAGAGAGAGAGAGAGAGAGAGAGAGAGAGAGAGAGAGAGAGAGAGAGATAGATATAAATTTATTTTGTAACAAAACAAAAATTACAATGCTGTATAATCTTAACATAATGCTAATAAAAAAACTTGGAGGTACAATATTGCACTAAATATTGCACTAAATAGTTGGATAACACAGTCAATTACAAATTAAATAATACTGATACAGTAAGTCAAAATACGTAAGTGATATCACACTTACAGCTTATAAATACAAAATAAAATTCGCAAAATTCAGTCTAATATCCATCAGTCAAAAGGTAAAAATAAAAATAAAAAAATAAAAATAAAAGATAAAAGATAAAAGAGGACATTACAAAGCCATTCCACCCACATAAATGACCATTCACTCATACATTCATGCCAATAAATACATGCATACGGTTAAAAATGAAGTATATGGGACGTCACAGAATAAATTAACATTCAGCAACGCCCCTCGGCATAAATGTACTTGTCAGTCTAAGTTAAGTAGGTGCTTTTCCACTGCTGATTTGAACCTGCCGAGCGAATGAATAGAGCGGATCTCAGCAGGCAGGGAATTCCAAAGATGCGCACCTGAGAGAGAGAGAGAGAGAGAGATATTGGTTTATTTGTAAATATTTACAAAAAAGTATAACATACATAATTACACATATTTTCCTTTAAAATTACAATAAAATTACATCAAGTCAAGATTATCATTATTGCACTTACTGTGATATCACAGATTCGCTTACTCAGATATATTAAACTATTTACAAATCAGTCTTAAAATATTGCACAAACCTATTACTAATATTACAACGCGTCACATAAAATACAAATAAACAGAAGTTACAAAATCACTGGATATCTATCATATAACAATACATTTAAAAATAAAAGTCAATCATTCACTCTACTCATTCATTCGTCGACACACTCACGCTAATAAATACACTCACACTTTAAAATCAATGTATAGGGGACAAAACGAAATAAGTTAACATACAGCTCATTCGATTACTCCTATAGTGCGACGTGTAAGTCATTCAATTTATAACTATAATTTATGCATATTACGGACCGAGATCATAGGCTCCGTCCCTGGATGACTAGGCATCAAGGTCGAGAAGGTGTTCAAGCATCGCCGTCTTTACCTGCGGCAAACTCCTGCAAACTCCAGGTTTACCTGCAAGTGCCTGCAGGTGAACTTCTGGGGAGCATAGAGAGAGAGAGAGAGAGAGAGAGAGAGAGAGAGCGAGAGCGAGAGAGAGAGAGATATAGATAGATATTCGTTTATTTGTACAAAATTGATTGTTAATCAGTATACATATGGTTTTACAGTATATAAAAGGCAGTCTTCATTTTTCGCTACTCTATATAAATATTGCACTTTGTTACTATCTTTGATATCACAGCATATATGTTAAAAATTTTAATACAAAAAATCAGTCTTATACAAAAATCAGTCAATACAAAAATCAGTCTTAAAAATATTTAACAGGTAATATCACAGAGCGTCTTATCTTAAAATACAAACAAACAAGGTAAATCGAGCGGTCAATATCTATCAGTCAATTGTATCCTAAAATGTAACATTCACTCATTGCACACATGCACCCATTCACACTAATAAATAGACTCACACAATTAAAACGATGTATAGGGGACAAAACAAAATAAGTTAACATAAAGAAAACCTATCCGTTTGTCCCCTGTGTGGGTGTAAGTCTATATATACATGGTGCACTGAGACTACAGGCCCCGTCTCTGCATGTCTAGGGATCGAGTTCGAGGAGGTGTTTAAATATCGCTGTCTTAAATCCGCACAAAGATGGAAGGTTATTGCGCAGATTTAGTGGGAGAGAGTTCCAATAGCGCGCACATTGGACCTGGAATGATCTCATACCAGCTTTTGTGCGCACTCTTGGCACCGAGAGTTCTTGTGCATTACCCCTGCTAGTGCGCCTGGACTGGTGTTTACTGAAAAATCCCACTAAATAACTTGGTTCATTGAGACGAAGGATTTTATACATAAGGATAGCGGCAAAATACATCCTTCGACTGTTAACGCGCAGCCAGCCCAACTGCTTTCTATAGGGGGTGATGTGCTCATCCCTCCTAACACCATATATAAATCGCTCACATGTGTGTGGGTGAGAGAGAGAGAGAGAAACTCAGTGTATATATATCACAAATACAATATTTTTGGCATTAATTGATTGTCTCACTTAATATTAGCGAAACGTGCAAATCCTCACCCTAAATCTAATCACTTATATTTTATAAAAAAAAAATTATTTTATTATTCTGTGAGCTTCTGGTATAAAAAAAAACATAAATTAAGAAAGCTTTTACTTACCTAAAAGAATTTACTTAAAGAAAATTACCTTAGGATACCTCGAGAAAATCCAAAACGAGCTAGCGATATCCTGAGCTTGTTCTCTCACTTTTCCGTAAGCAACAATCACAAATTCCACCGACTTACCAATCTCCTATTTCGTTATTTTTTTTTTTCATGAGAACGAAATAAAGCAGTATATTTGAACGTGATATATAAAATCCCCGAGAAACATTTTGTATTTAAAATTTTTTTTCAAATCGATATCTATAAAATTAATTTTTGTAATACGATTTCTTTTTCAATGTGATTAGGAATACGGACATGATTAGGAATCGGGCCAGTAACGTTATTACATTTAATCAATTTGGTTTCCACATCCAAAGGCAATGGTCAGTACGAAATAAATTTCGTTGGTTCTCACAACCTTTTCGAATGAATGTCAGAACCAAAGCTTTGGACACCACAACCGTAACCAAAGTCTTTTGCCGTCACAACTAAATCGAGACATTTAATTACTTTGATGCCGTAACCAAAGCGTTTTTCCCGTGTGTTTTAGGCGACACTTAATCAAGGTATTAGACTGCATTAATGTCTTCTTACTATGAAAAACAGATAATTTTTATTACGCGAAGAGAACTATTTTTTGTTACACAAAATGCTATATTATTTACTGAGAAGTAAAAAGCCACTTTTTAACAGCTATGGTATATATCGGTAAAGCGGTTTACACCGATGTCCTCTTAATGCAAAACAAATACATCATTGCACTTCCTTGAATCATAATCTAACATTTTGCAAAGTTTCAACCGGATATTTAAATACTACTGGAAATGGCATAATATTGTATAAAATAGTAACTTTATTTGGTTTGTAAAATAATTCTGCGAAATGAATTTCAAATTACTTTATTTTATATGGCAAAAGTCTCAAATAAGTAGCTATATCAGGACATTTACATTACTAATAATAAATAATATTTCAAAATTCTTTGCTTTATTATGCCTACTTAAACAATAGATTTTGAACTCCCCGTTTCCTCTGAAATGATGCGGTATAGTAAACGACTTTTAATAAAATTGCTTTAATGACCGCCTGTAAACTATTTTTTTTAAATATTTTTGACCATAATTTTGAGTTCAATTGAAGGTTTGAGCGAATTGAACTTAGGCATATATACTGTTTTTATGTCGACTTTAGAATCATGTGACTTGGAATAGTAAATAAGATCTATATTGCAGGACGTTTCAAGTTCGAAGCATATAGCGAAAATTTTTTAAGACAATAGAACAAAAAAACTTTGCTCTGTAACTACTATTAGATATACGGATATACAGATTAAACGCTTTTATTTTTATATCTTAAAGTAAAATGTTATGCCTTTTAATTCATACGTATTTGAAAAATTTATGTACACTATCTATACTTTTAATTTCCGATTTTATTAAGTTTAATGCAAAATCAAAATAGATAATCAGCATATACGCTCAAAGCAATAATATTATTATGATATTAGCTGTAAAACTACTGTTTAAAATAAGAACAAAAAAGGGCCCCTCCGGGATTTGAACCCGGGACCTCCTGCACTCAAATATGCTACTTAAATTAAATTCTTTAATCAGTAAAAACCTTACTTATTTTATTATTAATTATTTTAGGATACGTGTGACTATTATCTTCAATTAATGGTGATTTTTTTTGGAACCATAAATTTTACAAAATTATTTTTGAACAATATTTTATTGTTACTGTTATACAATGTAACTTTATATACCGTTTTACAATCTGTTACCTACAAAAGCACTTTAATATAATGTAAGATAATTATCTTGTAAATAATCTTAAAATTATTTCCAAAATGTTTATATTATTTTTAAACGTTTTATACAGCCAATATCTGTAAGAGCTGTTTATCGTGGAACAAGTTGAGAATTTTTAAATCTGATAACTTTTTACGTTTTTCTACTTACACTCATTTATAGGAGATACCAGAATAAATTAAATATTTAACATTTCAATGTCCGTTTTAAAAACATTAACTCCGAACAAGTATAATTCGGTTAATATGTTTAGAATAAATATCAAAAGTCCATATTTGACTATGGACTCTATTTTCGAGAGGATTCTTGTGATTGAAATTTTTAAGAAATATCATGGTCAAGTAAGCCAAATCTGAATTTTTTTTTGTAAAACAACAGTAATTGTAATAATATAAAGCATTTGTATCCGATGTATTACCAAGGTGTGTATTTTTGGGGATATATAATTATTCGTATAATATATGATTGTTATTGAGGGTACTATACCTTAAATAACATTATCATATATAACAAAAAACTCAATTGTTATATCTGGAGGGCAATACGTCTCTACAGATAAAATACAATAAAGAGAGATTGATAACTTCTGCAGGCATTAAGACCTTATTAAGTTTTATCAAATCTTAAAATACTCTTATTAAAAAACTCCTATAATAATTCTCTCCTTAAAAGTATCCTATTACCTAATTTCTACTATAAAGCATATACACTAGCTCATATCGAGTCCAGTACATGAATCCTCACTTTAATATAAAAACTCTCCAGTTTTATTAACTAAAATTTCATTCATGTAAGAGGGAGATGAAACTGGACCGTTACAAGATCAAGGCAAAGTGGCATCACCGCCACGTAAAAAAAATTTGTCCCTCACTTGATGTACTGAATAACGAAGAAAAATCATTGTTTCTTGATGAAAACTTCGATTCAGATATCGTCGAGGAGGCAGGACTGCCTTATTTAACATCTTTATCCACAAAGGATATTGCAAAAGATCTGCCACTTACCCAGCAGCAACGTGTGAAACCAAAAATTAAGAATATCGAATATTTAAAGAACTACGTCATTGAATCTGGATGTAAACATAGTAAGCTTTTTTTATAAGTTTGTATATTTTCAGTACTGCGCCTAATGACAACTATTTTCAGGAGATGTGCTATAGACGGAAAGATTCCTGCCTTACCGGTTTTGGTATTTAACGAAATATGCACAGATAGAAACTAATTTTTGGAAAAAACTCTATCACCACCTCGGTTATGATGTAAGCACTAGGTGGTTCCAGTTTTATGAAAATCCATTCAAAATTCACAGACTTTTGTCATAGAAAATTCCATTCGTAATTTAAAGCGATTTCTGTGTCTGAAAGTTTCGACGACTAAAATCTCTGTGAAATCTGGATGGAAATTTACAAAACTGGAATTACATAATGTTTACCTCATTACTGATGTGTTTAGAGTCAGTTTTTTTTTGTTAATCAATCTCTAGCTTTATATATTGCGATAAAAGCTGAGATAATTAATTATTGCAGAACCAAATGTTTCAACGTTACCTCGAATTTCGCTTAATAATTATGGTAATAGAAACAACAATGATCATGCTGCGGAAGTTGCGACACTGTCATCTACAAGTAGGGGCATACAAAATAAAATACCATTAACAGAGGCGAGATACAAAATATATCATGAACAGTTTCAAAAAGTTCAACCGTCTTGATAAACGTAAGCTACCGGCACAGGCTTGTGGAAGAGAGGATGAAGAATCGGAAAATATCCTACCTGAATTTCCATTAAAAAACAAAGATGATGTAGATGGTTTTGAAGATTTACTGAATCGATCTCAGGAAGCAATAAATGCTTATGTAAGATAACAAATATTATTATTTTTTTGTTATTTGTATGGTTCTTTTGGACGAAACATATACATAAAGGAGGATGCCAACGGATGCCCCCGATTAATATCAATACCTTAATAAACCTCAGTCTTATTTTTCAATTATCCCCACACTTCCCCAGGTGAATTTTTTGTTAATTTGCACATTTGGATACGTTCTAAGCAGAAACAACGGTTTTATATGTTCCGCTGCGTCCCTCTGCTTATTACGTCTTCATTGAAATCCTCTTTTATGTAAGTCGTTTCTTCCCCTCTTTTTTATTTCAAAAACCATAAAATATTTTTCTGGTTTACAGAATAAAGATATACAGCCGGGCTTTTTATCACATAATAACGGATGAATTAACTATCCAATATTCTTGGTCAGGAGCTAGAAATACTGATAAGATCAGGGATAAACTTATGTGTAAAACTTTATTAGGTAAGTAACTAAAAACTAGATTTTTCATGTTAGTTTTCTTCGCGTAAAGCATGGATTTCGTATACACTGAGAAAGAAAATATCTTGCAGTAAATGATTGTGGATTAACTGTTAATGAATGTGGATTTGAATATGATGAATTGAATATTCATTTACTGTTAATGAATATTCACTTGAACAGATGACTTATATCATATCCGCCGTGGATTAATAGTTAATAACTCATTCACTAATAGTAAATGACACAATCAATTAACGCCAAACATTTTGTATTTGAATTCATTCGTTCCGTAAGTTCCACATTGTGATATACTCTCTCTATCTCTCTCTCGTTCTCTCTCACTCTCTCGCTCTCTCTCACTCTCTCGCTCTCTCTCTTTCTCTCGCTCTCTCTCACTCTCTCGCTCTCTCTCTCTCTCTCTCTCTCGCTCTCTCTGTTATTCTAAAACTGTTATTCCACGTAAGAAAAAAGCACCATGGATTGGGACCGGGCTTCAGCTCCTCATAAACAAACGAAACGCTACGCATCGACGATATAAAAGGACCGGGAGTGCTGTCTTGCTGGATGAGTTTCTTCGTCTTCGCAATGAGGTCGAGATGCGCATGGATCAAGAG